>JADFUC010001117.1:0-59347 GCA_019722365.1 Lithospermum erythrorhizon
CTCATTGTACTTCGTTCAGTTACGTATTGCTCACTACTTTCTAACCCGATAACTACTCAAAATCATTTTGTCCTCAAATTTGGATAACCGTTTCCTTGCCGCCGTAGGCCGAGTTCAAAAGTCAACCAAAGGTCCCTTGGGAAAGTCAACAACAAAGACTCAAAGTATATCCCAAGAGTTGGGTCTTTAAGATCAGCGTTGAGGATGGCGGGAGAGAGATGATTGGGTTTGGGGAGGATGACCATTTGAGGCCTGGAGAAATGAGGAGTTGTGGTGGTGGAAGATGATGAGAGGTAAGGGATGGGTCAAAGGTGAGTTCGTGCAAGGCTTGTCTCCAAGGAATTCCTCACTTTCTCTAAGTTGGGTTTTGGCTTAATTCTGCGTCTGGAGTTAACAACACAACTCTAATATAAGGTTGCTACAATACCAATACAATAATCCATGCCTTTCAGTTACAACCCGGCTTTAGTCTTGAAATGCCCGAAGCACTTTCAGCGTTAGATTAAGGTATCCCATGATTCTTAGAATTTTTGCAGTTTCTTAGAGTATAAAACATTTAGTGTAACTGTTTCATAATGTTAATCAGGTTGTCATGGGGAGTATGGATTATGGAAATGGGGTAATTTGGTGAACTAAGTAGTGGGTTGGGGTTGTACTTTATGAGGATATGAGAGGTTAAGATATATATTTAAGTTATTACGTGATGTTTTGAAGTTGTATATTATATTCGAGATTATTTTCTTAGGAAAGAAGTAATAAAGATAAAATGCATGTAATTAAAGATGCTCTTTGTGAGACAAGTTATTGGCATGTTAAGTTGGCCAGTAAGGAAGGCTTTGTGGCGAGTAACCTATAAAATAGCCCACTCTTTGGCAGTATATAGTCTTATAAATAGGTGAGGAATGCAAATTTAATTTAACGTCAGTGGGTTCTTGCATTGCTGTTTGTTTTCACTCGACTTTTTAGTGACTTCTTTTCCTAGGCGTTTTAATGCTAGGTTGTTGCGGATGACCGATATGCATTGGCCAGTAGTGCCGCTGAGATAGCGATAATTGGCTTGAAGACCTCAACAGTTAGCATGCTTTGTGGAGATTTCGTGCATCATAATTTACATTGGCTCAGGTTGCTTAACAATTGTTTGATGTTAACATTTCAATGGTTTTAATCATTGTTTTCCATTGGTTAGTTTACTGTTTTATTAAAAAAGTCATACAGTTGGTGGCGGAGTCCCAGCATAGGAGACTTGCTGGGCGGAGAATAGTTACGAGGGGATGATCAACATGTTTAAGTTATGGTCCGATCTTCCATAATTTGTTGCTGAGTTTTGGGAAAAAATCAAGGTAGGTGGAATGTCTTAAAATTAAGCGTTTTGATAAAGATAAGTGATCAAGCCCAGGCGTGTCACCAGAGAGGTATCCGTGTCGCGTGTGTAGGGGACTTGTGGAAATTAGGCTGGGATGATCATTTTTAATGGTGATGGAACCATATCTATAAAGTAGATCCTCTGCCTTTTTTCTTTTCCAGAAAATTTAGTTATGAAATGGCTTGAAGTACTAGTATCCATGATGCCCACATATTTATTAACGGAGCTTGCCAAGTCAAGGCCAAAAGTATGCTTTGAGATGGAGTTTTTGACATGAAGTGATCAATTGAGACTTCTTTTGAAACATAAATGATGGATTGGGACATAAAATTAACATAAATGATTATCACTTACATTGATTGATAAGGTAAGGAGACAAGTTGTCAACGATTTAAGTTTTTAAAGCTTTTCCCTTCAAACTTTTAAAATATTTTGCATTTGGAATTTGGTTCATAGAGTTAGGATTCGGATATTCCATTTTAAGTTTTCAGTTTTAGGACTTCAGGTTTGGTTTAAATAAATCTTGGGATAAACGTGAAAAAGATTTATTAATTTTTGATGTTTCCTTAGTATTTGACTTTAATATAACATCATTATTGATGTTCGGACTAGTCTTGTTAGTCTTGTTTAAAGTCATATTCAGAATTCCATTAATTTTTTGTTAAAGAGATTGATAAATAAGTTAAGCTCATTTTCTTCAAATTTTGTTACATGGGTCTTGTTTTTGTTAGGTCCTTCATAAAATGAATTCATGATCATTAGGCTTGAAAAGTATTGAATTAATTAGTTTTTTAAGTTCTTAATGGTTTTTAATGGCTTGTCACTTAGTAACTTTTCATATCTGAGCACTTACAAATTCTAATATTGTTTGAAGAATTATGTATTGTAGAGATTTTATAGCAGATATCTGTGTGTCATAACTCAATACTAATTGACTAGTTTAGGATGCCCAGCACCAGCCCTAAATTATAGTATTGCTTTTCATGTGAGACATTAATAAGAATCACCCAATGATTTCAGCTTAACAAGTTGGACATTATCGCAGTGAACAACTAACATCAGGAAAATTCAAAATTGTTTGTTTCCAGTCTGGGCCCGGCTTAACATAAACGGTAGGGGTTTGCCATGCAACTGAATCAAAGAATGAACTTGAAATACAGCGTGCTTCCCAGTGGTCTGAGACAACAAATGATGCGTTTGCCCAATTCCATCAATCATACAAATCATACAACACGTTTAAAGGTACACAATGACGACCGTTAGAGATATCCTAGCACTGATGGAGATGCTTGATTTAACTGGGCTTTGTGAACAATGACTAACAAGGAGTTACAAAATAGAAGGGAGTTGAACTTTCAGGTAGTCTCAAATGCAACAAATTCGTATTATTGCTTTGTATAGGCATGTAAATATCATGATGGTGATAATTCTTCATTATATCTCTTCGCTCTTGTTTGTTATGGCATGATCCTGTGGTTGTGTCTTCCGGCTTGATTTTGTCATGATCGGCACGAGGTATTTCAATAATAGATAAACATAATAATGTGTCAAATATGAAATATGCATGGCGGCAATAACTCTATTCATTTTCTTGAGGTCTCATTTCTCCTTAGGAGAAGAGAAACTAGCAGGCGTGCTGGGTTTCTCACTCAGGCCAACGAGGGGACCAACAACGCTTGCGGCTTAATAAACATGCCAGAGTAGGCATGACTGCTGGGAGGGACCAGGTGTTGGTTGCCTCACCACTGAGGCAAGACCACACAACACGGCTCACGCATGCTCTCTTGTATTAGCAACTACCGCCCAGTCGGTAGCACAGTGAGCCAAGTGAAATGGGAGCAGGAGTCACCAAGCGGTGGACTCAGGTTTAAAGGCACCGTTAACAAATTGTGATCTGATTGGTTTCCCCAAATCAAAAGCGGGTTTTGAGTTTATAATCATAGGTTAATGAGGAAGCTTGACAACATGAAAATATATACTACAACATGTCCCCGAAATAAAAGTAATCAGAGCAGATTTCTGAGGTAATCTTTGTGCTTAGAATACGAAATGACAGTAGACTAAGAGACTAAGGTTTCAAGGAAACTGCAACGATAAAAACGTTGACAACACATCAAAATCAAGCTTCATGATCCTCACTTCACCCGATATATAGCCTTAGGAACAAGGCTCTCAGCCTCTTGGCTCTTAGTACCACTTTGTCAACTGGTGAGAATACTTTTTAATGTGAAGGGATTATAACCGCAGCCAGTGAAGGCTTAGCTGAGGGGTGGGCACCATGGGGCAGGGTCAAGTCATTATTATATTAGTCAAATATAGGATAAATGCCATGTCGAGACTGCTAAAGGGTCTTGCAGCATGATTCCTTGAGCTTCACGGTTATAATACATAGAGATGTAATAGAGATTCAAACCAAGCACTGATTTGAAATCGGCCGGGCGTCAGGCATTCAAATCTGAAGGTGAAGCCAGGCATCTGTCTCCTTATCCCATCGGTATACCAACCTACAATGCTTGCTCAATCAAGTGCTGGGAATGAGTTTGTCGTGATACTTGGTAGGCCAAAACCCCGCCTTACCATAAAGTATAAGGCACGCTTATGCAAGTATGGGCACATAGCACTCATAAGTACAAGGCACACACAACACCACTGGTATGAGGGCGCTCTTATACAGCATAGTATAAGGCACACGCTCTTATACTGGTAGCAAGGCTGCAGCTCTTACCTCTAAAGTATAAGGCACACCGCTACTCTCGCTAAGTATAAGGGGCACACCGCACTTATACACCAAACAAGGCTGCTCTTATACGCAGAGTATAAGACTGGCATATACACTAAGTATAAGGCACATGTCGTCACATATCCACGCAAGGAAGGAGGAGAGTCACCTAAGCTGTCATCCTAACACTTGGGTCAAATCCGTATAAGTCACTCAGTGCATAGATAACTCTAACCATCACTCTCCACGGCTAACCAACTACTCTACTCCCAACAATATCCAAGCACCACGGCTAAAACATCTAACAAGTGTAAGGTGGAAACACATCGCCGACAAGGTAGGAGATATAAATTGCCGACAAGGCCCGCAGAGAAACATAAGTGAGACAAGGCCTGAAATGAAATATAAGTCGGGAGTTCAAGAAGCTATTACTTACCGAAGCAATCTTCAATGCCACGTAATATAATCCACATAATCATGTGGCTCAACAATGAATCACACATAATGCTGAAAGCAATTACATGTATATCATTCTCCACAAAAGTAATCATAACAATAACATATTCACACAATTTAAAATGAATCACGTAAAGTAACACCCGTGAGATAAGTACTACTCTTGCTAGCTACCCGCAAAACCTTGGCGAAAAGACAATCGGAAGTAGCCTTACTTTTCACGATCAACGCCCTAAACAACACCAGAGAAAGTATAATCAAGACCTACTACTATACCGGCGTTCTAGAAGATACAAACCAACTGCCAGGGGAACCATCTCCTTGATCTAACATAGCGGATAAACTTCTCGAATTATAATCCCGCCGGTTTGGCCAAATGAATACCGCTGAATTCCATCGATTTACTTAATCATTACCAAATCAACTTATAAATCATTTTTGCCAATGGTCCATAATTAACAACCTATTCAAAAATATCAATTATAGCTCAAATTGGAATTAACACTTTTTCAACCCTAGCGCCTTTGTCGATTTTAAATGCCAATTTAATATTACAATAACTATAATAAGGTCCAACATAACTTTTGCTACACATTTAATGTCTTAGAAAATATCGACTAAAAAGTCGCGAAAACCTAAAAATTAAACTTGCGACCATAACGTCCTCAAACAACCTCTAAATCATGAATTAAACGCCCCATGCATCATAGAACCCATAGCACTTGGGCTCATCTTAAAATTGAATTATGGAAAGAAATCAACTAAAATTAACTATGTCGAAACCCGAAATATCTCGAAAACTTGAGAAATTTCTTACCTTAACTTCGAAGAAGAATGATGGGGAAAAGATATTCTACAAAGCGATCTTGAGTTTGACGACAATCCCAGAAATGGAAAATGAAATTTTTTTTTTAATGAGGGAGGGGTAGAATATCTCAGCCCTAGGAAGAAAGAAAGAGGAAGAAGATGAACTTGATTATGATGATGTGGAAGATAAGTGTTGATAGATATTTAAAAAAAACTTCGAGTCTACAGGAGGTTTCGGTTAATTCTCACTGTAGTACTTGCCAAATCTCCACGAACCGATTCCAAAGATAAAACTCATTCCCATGACAACAACTACTAAATTCTAAATGTAATTACATTAGAAAAATTTAGAAAATAATGTATTATAAATAGGTGTATATTATTAAGGATTCTAACAGATGGAGCCAATTGGTACTTGCACGCTTGTGTGGTTATTCTGATCTACCCACCTGTAAAATTTAGGCCACCGAGATTTGACAACTAAACAACAGCAATTTAACAACACAAATCAATTATCACACAGGCAAAAGCAATGCAACTCCACTCTGATCAACCGTGTCGATCGACCCTTCTGCATCCTAAAATAACTTTGTAGTCTCTACCGTCTAAACTGTGAATTCTAAGATTAGATCCACAAGCCTTTGATAGAACTCTCATATGTGAAAATCTCCTAATAAGCTACGACATCAAGATGGAAGCTCTAATTTGTTTCATCTCTCTCTCTGGATCCTTTGATTTCCCTTTCTACTCAGTCATCCAAGCTATTACATTTACCGCTACAGGTGGTACTCAATAGTCAAGTCATAATCACTGATGAACTCCATCCACCTCCTCTGCCTCAAATTCAAATCTCTCTGCGTCGGAAGATACTTCAAACTCTTATGATCGGTAAAAGAAATAAGCTCGTAAATGCCGCCCAATGCGAAAAGGGTGTAAAAAACATGACTTGATGAAACTTAACACGGGGTGAATTTACCATCTGGGCAAGGTCAATCAATAATATAATAGTCAAATGAATGAAATACATATATCGGGGACTACCTAAAAAGGTCATACAACATAATTCATGAGGAGAAAAGTGAGACATAATACATGAAGAAGATATAATAGAGGTTAAAACACATTTAGAAGAGTAAATAGACTCAACAACAACTAAAACTCTAGTCATCAAAACTCCTATCTCTCTCCCTCCCCCCCGGTATACCAACCTCTAATCTTTCTGCTCAATCCGTCTACACTGAGAATGGACTAATCAATAATCACCCGCACTTATAAGCGAATATAGGCCAAAACCGTGCCATACAGTATAAGGCACACCGCTTATACACAAAGAGTATAAGGCACATCGCACTCATACACTAAGTACAAGGCACACGGCTCTTCTACACTAAGTAGGCACGCTCTTATACACTAACTATAAGGCACACCGCTCTTATACACACAAAATATGAGGCACACACTCTTATACACTAAGTATGACGCTTTGGCAGCTTATACACTAAGTATATAGCTACACAGCTCTTATACACCAAGTATAAGGCACACGGCTCTTATACACAAAGTATAAGGCACATAATAAATCGGATATCACGCAGGAAGAGGTACCTAACCCTAATCATCCCGACATATGTCAAATCTAGTACTCAAGTCACCTCAAGTCATAGATAACTCTAACCATCCACTACCAATAACCCGGCTACTCTACTCCCAACAATATCCGAGAACACAACTAAAACATCTCACAATGTCGTAAGTCAAACACATTAGCTGACAGGCCTGAGAATCATAAATTACAGAGCAAGGCCAGAAACATAAGTGCCGACAGGCCAATCGAAATATAAGTTGGGAGTTGGCTATTACTTACCTCAAATCTTCAATGCCACGAATATAATCACATAATATCATGGCTCACACAATCAATCACACATAATCATACAACAATTACATGTATATCATTCTCACGTAATCATAACACAATAACATGTTCACGTAATTTAAAATGAATAAATTAAGTAACACCGTGAGATAAGTACGCACCTCTGCTACATAAGACCTTGAAAAGACAAATCAAAGATGGCTGCTCTACCCCACGATCAACGCCTAACAAAACACCCACAAAGTATAATCAAGACCTACTACTATACCGGCGTTCTAGAAGATACATAACCAATTCTTAAGAACCTCTCTAAAAAGTCTAACATGACGGATAAACTATCGAATTATAATCCCATCGGATACAACCCAATCGATCCCCGCTATAATTCCATCGATTACTTTAATCATTACAAATCAACTTGCAAATCATTTTGGATTAATCAATGAGTCCATAATTAATAACCTATATAAAATATCAATTATAACTCAACTTGGAATTAACCTTTTCAACCTAAGCCTTTTGTCCATTTTAAATCACCAATTTAATATCCTAATAACTATAAATAAGATTACAACATAACTGCTACACATTTAATTTCTTAGAAAATATCAACCCAAAAGTCAACGAAAACCTAAAAAGTCAACTTCATTCACGTCCTCAAACAACCTCTAAATCATGAATTAAGCACTTTTATACATCATAGAACCCATAACATACTTGAATCATCATAAAATTGAATTATGGAAAAGTCAACCCAAAAGTCAACTATGTCAAAAGCCAAGAAATATCTGAAAGACTTGAAATTTCACGCCTTTCGAAGAGAATGAAGTGGGGAGAAAGATATTCTAAGCGATCTTGAGTTTTGGCGACAATCGAAGAGAAAATGGAAAATGAAATTTTTAAAGGGGGAGGGGTGAATATCTCGGCCTGGAGAAAGAAAGGAAGAAGGAATGAACTTGATTATGAAGTGATGTGGAAGATAAGTGTTGATGCATATTTAAAAACTGAGTCCCGTTAGGTTTCGGTTAATTCTCCTCTTATCGTGCCAAATCTCCACGAACCGATTCCAAAGATAAAATATTCCATGGCAACAACTACTAAAATATAGAAATGTAATTCGACTAAAAATTTTACAAAAGTAATATTATCATCGAAATTATTATATTATCCCGGGTCCCCGCCGACCCGAAAAAATTAATTTTTTTTTTTTTTTTTAACGTAGCGGGTTATTACACGCTACCTCTACACTAATAGTTGGGACATGTATAGCCGTTCATTATGAGCATTATTGTAATATTATTTGGGGTTAGAACTTAAATTTATGTTAGAGTTGTGTTGTTTCGCCAAAGGCAGAAACTAAACCGAGAACAGTGAGAAAGTGCACAACTCTTGAAATATCTTACGCTTGAGAAATCCCATACACTTCATCTTTATCCATCCACCAACCCATCTTCATCCTTTCTCCAAGCTGGCGGAGTCCCCTCGAAATTCCCTTGAAAAATTTCTTCCATTTTCTTCCTCATTTTGCGAGCTTTGGTCCTAAAATTTCCTGGAGAGTTTCCCCGAGTCATTCTCTACGTTTTAAGGTAAGAAAGTTCGAATCTTTTGGAGTATTTCTTGAGTTTGAGGATGTTGACTTTTGTTATTTTTAGGTTGACCTTGAGCTTTGACATTTATAATGTTATAGAATGGACATCTAAGCTTAGATTATCGTATAAGAGGTGAAAATAATTGATTTGTAAGGGGTTGAGGTAATAGAAGTTATAGTTGACTTTGTTGACTTTTCTTGACTTTTTCTAAATGGCTTTGTTGGAGTCATTTTAGAGTATCGATATGAGATTATATATGTTAGAATGTTATATTACTAGTTGTGTTATAAGTAGTAATTATAATTTTGAATGTTTTTAGGCGTTGATAAAAATCATTGTTATGATTGCGTGGAGATTTTGTTTAACTAGCCGAGGTGGCTATCTATCTCCGCGGGTGTCAATGCTGTTGATTGCGGATATGTGTATGTTTATATATATGATTTTGTGTTGAATTATATGTTGATTATGCGTTACAGGTTGAGTCGTTCGCGTTGTGTTTCAATCTGGTCGCCTTAGATTCGTCTGGTGTTTTGAGGAGTTGTTAGTCGTATTAGGAAGAGTTGTATATGAGTTGATGTTGTCGAATTGGGTTGTTTGTCGATTATCATGCTTGGGTTTCACTGGATTTGGTGGGTGCCTCGTGCCTAGTAATGATTCAGTGATTGCTTCGTTATGATTAGGTGATAGCTTGTAATAGAGCGGGCATAAGTTTCTCCTATGATTGAGTTGATTATATGCGCATTAGTTGTAGAAATCCGGACCTATATTGAGTTGTAGGATTGTTGAGTTGTTGAGTTGTATGAGTTGAATAGAGTTGTTGAGTTGATACTATTGTTGAGTTGTTGAGTTGATACTATTGTTGAGTTGTTGAGTTGATACTATTGTTGAGTTGTTGAGTTGATACTATTGTTGAGTTGTTGAGTTGATACTATTGTTGAGTTGGTTGGGTTGCTGAGTTGCCTAGTCGTTGAGGTTGTGGTGTCGTCGTTGTCAGTGGATAGAGTAGGGTCGATTGGTTGTGCGTGTTGTTACAGTTTTCTTGAGATATACGTATGTTATTGTTGATTGCCATCATTTTGGACAATTCTGCTAGTAACAATTTATGACTTCTGCTGAAAATGACAATTAAGCTGCTAGTGACTTTATATTAAGATCCTAAGTTGAATAATATCATAGCCACCACTTATCTGCTCATATGAAGAATAGTAATTCCTTTGATCGCTATTGCGTGATTGGAAGTTGATTTGATTCTTGGAATGTCATATTCACTAAGCCGCGACTTACACCCTATTAGCTATGAGGCGGCAATTTTATTGATTGGTTGTGGTGGTGTTGTTCTTTTGGCCCGAGGTTTCTTCGGTGTTTGTGCTAAAAAGAGCTTAGGTGGCGGGTGGTAGTTAGTCCTCCACAGTCTCTTTATGTTTTGTTGGTATTGTGGTTGTTGTCTGTATAGTTTTTATTTTGAGATACTTGTTATTTGTAGGTTGTTGTATTGGTACCACAGGTTACGTTATATGTTGGTTGTTGATATGTGGTTAAAATACCCGCGATGGATCCTTTTTTTTCAAGTGTTGCCGTTAGTTGTATATTGTTTTGTTGAGTTGTTTCAAAACGAGTTTCTTCAAAGGTAGTCATCCATCGATTAGTGACTTCAAATTATCCCCGAGATTTGGGGCGATTCTAACCTCGAGGCGTCACGACACAGGGGTGGTGCCCACACACCTCAACACTGCTGAGGAGGATCAAAGAACCAGCAAGCGGGAATGGGGAGTTCACACATAAATCACATTTTTATAGCAATATCTTTATGACCGTCGATTCCTTTTGAATACGGATTATAGGGCAGGATACTAACAAATACGGACACCGCAGTCCGTTAAGTTGCGAATATCGTTGATCCTATGGACAGAGTGATTCTCAAGAATACCCAGTTAGCACCTCACAAATCCTAGCATAAATCATATCCACTTTCATAATATGCCATATCATAACATGTACTAGGAAATACTTGGCAGTTCATTATAAGTATTATTTTAATATTATTCTAGTTGCTCGATTGAGTGTTGTGTGGTAAGAATTAAAAATTTGTAGTTCGAATAGTAATAATATCGGTTGGGGGATAATATGAATTCAAATGTAGAAATAAAATATAATACATGTTCGAGTTGTGTAATTAAACCGAGAAGATAAATAAAATAAACACCAAATGGGACTTAAACATTATCCATAAATATCTCCCACCTACCCCAATCACTATTCATCATCATCCAAAAACTCACCAACCCCCTTCCCCTCTCTTTGGCCGAACCCATCCCTTCCCCCTTCCCTTGATTTTCATTTTTCTTGGTGAAATCTTGTTGAATCTAGCTCCATAATCTTGTTCCCCATCTCTTGATTATCAAATGTATGATTTTTAATCTTCAAATCTCATTATTTTGAGCTATAGTTGACTATTATAACTTGAGTTTGAGACTTTATAATGGTATAAAGTATAATCAAAGCATTTATGTGTTTAGAAGTTATAATGTCGATTTTTGGGGGTTGAAATGTGTTGAATGTTATTGGTTGGCTTTTAGGTTGACTATTTTCCAAATCACCTTTAAATTATAAAGTATATTATTGAATCTTAATATAGTTGTTTGGGAAGTAAAAGTTTGATTTTATGTTGGAGAGATATTAGGTTGAAATGGGTGTATAAATTGAGATTTTGAATAAGATTGTTAATAATGGTCAAAATTAGTTTGAAAAAATTGATTTTTTTTTTTGGGTTGATTAAATTATTTCAAGTATTAGTGGTGGGGTTAGGGTGGGGGCGATTATGGTGCAAGGGAGGTTGAATTTTGTTGTTTTATTAGTTGTTGTTTTTATTAGTTGGTTTATTAGTTGTTTTAACACGCTTAGCCAACTAAAATCTTAAAAAAGGTTAGAAAGTTGAACTAAAATGTGTTAAGCTTACCTTGAAACTTTAAGTTGAGTAGTTGTTGACCTAAACCTCTAAAATGAAATTGTTTAAGCGAACGCTAAAATGGGTTGAAATAATAGTAAGTAGTAATTGTATTTTTTGGGTGTTTGTGGTTAGGCGTGGAGCGTGGAAAAAGGCACGTGGATTATTAGGCGAGGAATTTAATATTGATAGCCAAGGTGAGTATTTATCCTCACTTGGCTGGCAAATTCTTTCGTGAATGTTTTAAATTTGGTATTGTTGTGAGCATGTTTATCTATATATCTTTGTGTTGATTGTTTGAGGTATGATTAGTTGGTTGAAGCGGAGTTGAGTTGTGTGTTTTTGGGATTTATAGGCGTTTTGAGTTGGAGTTAAGTTGAATTAAGGACAGAGTTGTTTTTCCGGGGCTGTTTGGTCATTTAGTTGTAGGGTGTTTTTGTTGGTTGGAGTGGCACGGGATGAGTTGTTTTAGGGTTATTGATGTATGTTGAGTTGTATTATCAGGTGCCCTCGTGCCGGTATGATGCATTTGTATTGCCTCGTGCCTCGTTACAAGTGTGTTGTTTGGCTTATGTGAGGCATAAGTTTACTGAGGTTGAGTTGATTATATAGCATTAGTTATTAGCCGGTTATGTTGAGTTGATGAGTTGTTTAGTTGTGGGTTGAGTAGTACTAGTGTGTTGGCAGAGTTGTGGAGTTGGATGGTCTAGTTGTTTAGACGTGATGTTTTACATTGTTAGGTTGATCGGCGTAGAGTTGTGGACTTAATTGGATATTGTTGTCGGCTCTTCTAGGATGCATGATTATTGTTTGGATGTTCTTTATTAGAATGTGCTTGTTTAGTTTGATGAGGCTATGGATTTATGATCCTTAGTAATGTCGGTTTTAGTCCTGATGCAAGCATGATAATGATATTTTTTGTTATTATGGCCTTGAGTTGCTAAGTGATACGCAGCCTATCTAATTATGCGAATTTAACTATCCTTATATCATGCTACGCTTGGGTGTGAGTTAATTTCCACTCTTGAGATAAGTATTCACTAAGCCATGACTTACACCTAATCCGTTATGGGAGACATTTTATTTGTGCAGGGTTGGCCAGTGTGGTGCCAGCGTTTTTAAGGCGTTCGATGTGTTCGTGCCTTCTTTGCTTTAGGTGAGCGTGGTTGGCAGATCTACTCATAGTCTTGTTGTTTTTTATTGTAGTCCGGTTCTATGTTGTTGTTATTTTTGAATTTTGAAATTTGTATTGTTGTTGATATTTTGTGTACCACCGCGGGAGATTGTTGTATATTGGTTGTGTTGTGTGGTTAGGAAATACCACGATGGATTATTTTTCTTAAAAACTGTTCTTTTCAGATGTATCTTATTTTATTGGTTTATGTAAGGACAGGTGGGTCTTTTGAACTTGAGTCATCCATCGATTTGGTGACTCTGGTGTCCAGGATTTGGACGATTCTAACCTCAGGGCGGCCAACTTTGGGGAGTCGTTACGCCTGTCATGTATTTCATATCAATAATTTTCGCTAACTAGCCTAAAAATTTCACAATACTTTATATCATTTATCATCTTAATATCACCATTCTTTTTCATATATTATTATCAATCCTTTGACTTCACGGTACAATGGGCCCATCTTATGATAAGATTAATATTACCTTCTTATTAACTGTATTATCACATCTCATAAACTCAACATCATATGGCTTTTATAATCTTACCACCTTTGTCATCATGTTATCTTCACATAGCATCATAATTCTCAACATTCCATATTCCACATCAATATCACAATAATTCATCTTCCGGTATTTTCATCTCATACTCTAATGTTATCAACAAATGATTTTTCCTATTATTGCATTACATTCATAGCTCATATAATCTCATTTAACGATATTTCTTTAACTCTTTACATATATATTTGTCATAATATGCTTATGTCTATAATATTCCATATCTCATATATTGATATTTAACATAAGTTCTCAACAAAATCAATTAGTTCAATCAACCCATATATATACTTATACACGTGTACTATTATATCGTACTAATTTAATCAAGGACACACTTTACTAAATCTCATCTCAATAGTTAACTTTCTATATATATATACTACCTTATTAATTATCGTATCAACATACTTGTATTTTTGTAGATTCCATTTACTTACAAAAATCCAAAATATACAATACACATATTCATAATGTATGAAGGGTATAAACTTGATAGGAGTACTCATCTACAATCAAGCCAAATATCAACAACTTTACTACTTCAATCACCTATTCGATAACTACTATTTCCTTCTTGAAAATTGAAAGCAACTTTTAGGAGTATGATTTGGAGGACATCAAAAGAAAAGAAAAATTTGTAGGGAAATGAGGAGGGAGTTCGACCATTAGAGGAGAGAGAAGAAAGAATTTTTGTTTATATAATCAGAATTCCTTATGCATTAAGGTAAAAGCAAGCACGAGATGGCACTAAGCAAATAGAGTGTCAAGCACGAGGTGTACAGTTACTCTTCCAGCTAGGAGGAAAATATGGTAGTATTTAGCTAGCTATACACTTGTCTAGTTCGAGTTTATTCTAAGTAGAGTAATACTCCCATTATTACTCAAACCAACAAAGAATTCGGGTTATTTCAATCCACCCTCTTATAAAGACTTTGCGTCCTCGAAATTTGCTCACAACTTCGATTTGTCTTATTATTGCAATTCACCTTTCAATAAGCTCTTATTATCTAGTATCACAACTTTTTATAGCCTAAACAAATTCCATTATAGTATCTTCGCAATTTACCTAATATCTCTAATACATTGGTGCACTCATGCCTCACCTAAGATTCACTATTCATTGATAACATCTCTATGCCTATATTTCATTATTCATTGCTCATCATTTCCATATTTCAAGTAAGTCGGCCCAACCCATATATATATGTTCATTCCGCGACCTTATAAATCGAATTCACTCCACACAAGTAAGTATTCAGCTTCTTATAACTCTATCTAACTCTATCTAACTCATCTAGCCTAAAATTCAGCCCCCCAAATTAACATTTCTCCCTTATATATATTTGCATACAATAGGTTCAAGTCCATCCAAGAGTCATCATTCACTCATTTCTTCCCCCATTTGCTTGGTTTCAACTGAATTGTCAATTAAGCATTTGACAA
Organism: Lithospermum erythrorhizon; assembly: GCA_019722365.1. Lineage (NCBI taxonomy): Eukaryota > Viridiplantae > Streptophyta > Magnoliopsida > Boraginales > Boraginaceae > Lithospermum > Lithospermum erythrorhizon. Next base: position 14,938 of record JADFUC010001117.1, read on the forward strand.
TCAACTATTATACCAAACTTTATATCTTACATACTTTTGCCTTTTTACACTATTCTTGATATTATGATACAAATTCATTACTCCACTTCAACTAATCTCAATCATGTTCTATAGTTCAAACAAAGTTTCACTCATTTATCACTAGCCTTAAATACTTTATTTCCATCCAACTAACATCCTTGTTTCATAAAATTAATGAACACTATATATATTCGACCTCGAGTTTTGTGCATAGAAAGAATGGATCCATAACCGACTTGATACATTCCATACTTTTGAGACAACTTCAATTAGTTTTATCATCTTAATATGCTTCTCACAAAGGTTAAACTTTCTATCTCATCTGGTAATTTCTCCTAAAGTCCCTCCAAATGGTATATCAACTAATTTCTTCTTAAAACAATTCTTCCTCCCTCGGACTTACTACACCAATCATTATCGAATTTCCATTTCACTTAAATATTTATTTATTCATACAACTAAGCATCTTTTCTTCCTTCCATGATTAAATTTCCACAATTCCGGCTTACTTCTTCAGGGCAACACTCAAAAACTTAGCTTCGAGGAACTTCATAATGACAACAGAAACTATAGTATTCATTTTCAACCCATTCAACCCTTATTCATCCTTTTTCTTGTTTTCACATATGTAATATGACAACCTCCACGATTCATTTTAACTTTTCCTCATATTCACGACCCGGATCATCCCAATTTCTTAGCTACATTAATTCTCACTTTATATCTACTAATAGAGTACTACCATACTAAATTTCACTCAATACCCTTTTTTCCCAATATTCTAGATGTACGACATAATTATTTTCCTAAGCGATTGATAACCTTACACACAACTATATAAGTTGTCACATTGACATCTTTCTTGAGGAAAATTTCCATTTCAACTTATCCTCCATGCCCTTAGTATCATGAGGATGGGAATTTCCAATATCAACCTATTACGACACATACTTATTCTCTCATTGTCTCTCATATTCATACTCGACATCAGATAACAAGATTCAATACTTATTCTCACAACATTCACAAGTGGAATGTCTTTGTACGTCAACTAAATTAATTCTCACTCTACCCTAAAACTTGGGTCTAACTATCATAATTATCACCAATATTTTTTCCCCAATTATTCCAAGTGCAAAAGTTTTAACTTTACACGTCTAAGGATCAACAACCTTACACCCCAATCACATGATTACCCTTAAAATATGCATCACAAAATTTTCACCTCAACTTACCCTTAACATTCTAAGATTTACATAAATACGTCAATCTCTTAACAACTCCATATCCAACATTAGAGACTCCTTCCCAACATCTTTTGGCATATCTTTTCTCTCAAGAAATTCCAACATATCCTTCCATATCTTAAAAATCTCATTCTCATAGATTTAAGGCCTTGAGTTCATATCACCATAATACCGTTATCGAGGTAAAAGACCGAAAATCTACTCAGCTAACATTCTTAACCAAAACCATCAATGAAGCCTGTTTTGTACACTCTTTCTAATCCAACTTCAATTGTATATTCACCAGACTTCCTAATCGCTTCAAACCTTAAATCAGCTCGTAACAACGAATACGATCTTAATCTTCCCCTAGGGTCCTCATGCATTAAACAAAAAATCTTCTAGGTGGCATCATACTTGATCAATGATCCATAAGCGAAGGGAAGATTCGGACTCCACAGGGGCTCAAAAATGACAACTCCTCGACCATGCAGACTAGGCACATAACACAGGACACACCCTGAGAAAATTGAAGCCCTAGGCTCGATACCAAAATTAGCCAGCGACCTCGAATTCGGCCGCCACGAGGTGTTTCGCCCGACTTAACATAAACATCAGAGTTCACCACTTTGGACAAATAGAATGAGCAGAAAATCTGGCATTATTTATCAGGATGGTGATCTAAGACAACATAAAATATTAAATTTTCACAATTCCATCAATCATACAAATCATACTTATAACGCTTTACTACTTCAATCACCTATTCGATAACAACTTTTTCCTTCTTGAAACTTGAAAGCAACTTTTAGGAGTATGATTTGGAGGAGAATTACATCAAAAGAAAAGAAAAATTTGTAAGGAAAGGGGAAGGGGGAGTTCGACCATTGTGAGGAGAGAAGAAGAAAGAATTTTGTTTTAATATTGAGTTACTTAGCCATGGTAAGGTAAAAGCAAAACCTGAGGTGGCACTAAGCAAGTGGAGGTGTCGAACCACAGATATCGTTTCCTTTCTTGGTTGGGAGGGAAAAGATGGTGTATTAGCTAGCTATACACTTGTCTAGTTCGAGTTTGTTTTAAGCAGTAATACTCAGTATTACTTAAATCATAAAAATTCAAGTTATTTCAAGTTGTCCGCTAGTTAATTTGAGTCAAGACATGAGAAGTACGAATTCCGCCATCCATAATAGTATTACATAAGAAATGACGATCAATCTCTATTTGTTTTGTCCGTTTATGAAACACATGATTTTGTGCTAGGTGTAAAGCATATTTATTGTCATTGTATAAGTTCTTTGATATGAGACACTAAGAGATCGCAATAATCTTTCAACCTTCTCAATTTGCAGGTCTCTGCTTCTATGACTCCATGACTGGTACTCAACTTCAATAGAGGAACGTCACATGTTTCTTGGGCTTCTAAGACAGATGAGACACATCCATAAATACGATCCAACTAGAGACTGAACGCCTCGTAATCACACAATTAGAACAATCGAGTCACACGAGGAATATTGCGGGGTTACCGGCTTCCTAACTCATATTTAAGGGGAGTTAATACATGTTGCACTTTTCTTTTTACTAGTAATTTAATACGTGTGTTGCACGTGATAATTACTGCTTCTAATATTTTATTGATTATATATGTTAATTTTAGAAGACTTACAAAATACTATTTTTTCTTAAAGTTGATAGGAGGTATAACTTGGTTTTACAATATTATTAATGAGTGTCTAAAGTTTGTTGTCTTTAGTAGTTAATATTGTCACGCTTGTAAAATATGTATTAACTTGAATTAAAAGATTCGTGTTGTTCGCGATTAATAATAGAATTTGTTTGATTAATCCATTTTGAATATGAATAGTGTTATTTACATTTGTGATGTAAATTCTTTATGAGGTAATTGAAATGGTCCCGATGGTGAGAGGGAGCAGGTTGCGGTTTGGTCTAAATATAAGTAGCACTAATGCGCAAATGAACCTCGTAATTGTGTATCGTTTGCGCAAATGATCCCCAAATTAACTATTTCGTTTATATTAATAGAGAAAGAGAATTTAGGTCTATTTTGGATCAAAATGTAATTTAAAGAATATTTTGGGGAAAAATATAAATCCGACATAAAATGAACTTCATCAAGAAGAAATTAATTTGGCTTAATCAATAATTTAGAGTTAATTAAATTTTATTAAATTTATGTTTTTTCCCCAAAATATTATCTAAAGTAGCAAGATTCATATAGCTTCTTAATAACCACGTTCGGTTAATTTCGATAATAATATTAATTAAGTAAAATTTATTTGAGCGAATCATTTATAATTTAGTAGTAATAGCAGGACAATTCGGAGTTAAGATTCGTCGTTAAATTAGATCCGATAACTCGATTAAGTTTAATTTAGGACTGCAAACTCACAATGTAGGTTTTTCATGACTTGATGCTTTAAGTAACTTATCTGTACCTTATCATCCACTATTCACACAAATATCACAAAATCATCTCCTCCATTTTGATGAGCTTAGTAGAATACCGCTTGAGCAAAAAAAACAAAAATTTCTCTTCCATTTCTTCACTTTGTTGCTTGTTAAGATACTCAAGTTGATTACTAAAGTCTACAACATCTTTCCCTACAATTTTGAGGTAAGAAAATAGAGTTTTGGTTGATTTTTAAGGGTTGACTTTTGGTTGACTTTTTACATAACTCAATTTATTTGATTCTAAGTTTGTTATGGGTCCTATGATGTATATAAGCGGTAGTTATTCATGATTTAGAGGTTGTTTGGGATGTTATTATTGGGTTGACTTTTAGGTTTAGTTGACTTTCTTGGTTGATATTTTTCTAAGACCTTAAATGTGTAGGAAGTTTAATTGGGACCTTATTGTAGCTATTGTGAGGTTAAAATTGTGATTTAAAATTGATTAAAGGGAGTTAGGTTGAAAAAGTGCGATGTAAGTTGAGTTATAATTGATATTTTGGAGTATAGGTTGTTAATTATGGACTTGATGGTTAACTAGAATGACTTATAATTTATAAAATATTAAAAGTAATAAGGTGGAATTCTAGCGGGGGGATCGATTGGGTTGTGTTCGACGGGATTATTAATTCGTTATTTTATCCGTCATTTAGATTTAGAAATAGTTCCACTAAGAGTTGGTAGTGTATCTTCTAGAACGCAAGTATAGTAGTAGGTTTTGATTATACTTTCTGGGTGTTTTTGTTAAGCGTTGATCGTGGTAGGGGCCGGTTAGTGATTGTTTTCAGCGAAGGTTTTTTTGTTGTAGCTAACGAGGTGAGTACTTATCTCACGGGTGTTACTTTACGTACTTACTTTAAATTGTGTGAACATGTCGTTGTGAAGTATGATTATGTGTGAATATTATACATGTTCTTGTAGTATTATTATATTGTGATTCAATAACGAGAATTGTATACATGTAGTGGTTGTCTGATTATATGTTCGTTTGTCTTGAGCCATGATATGATTATATGGATTATATTAAATGGATATGATTATGTGATTATACGTGGCTTTGAAGAAGATTAGCAGAGAGGTAAGTAATAGCTTAAACTCCCAACTTATATTTACGTAGCGTAGAGCATTTGTATTTAAATGGCCTTGTCGGCACTTATGTATTTACGTGGCGTAGCCGGTTGTGATTGATTTATGATTGTGAGATGTTTTAGGCGTATTGCTTTTAGCCGCACGGAAAAGATTGGGGGAAGTATATCGACTCCAAATTCCCACTGCACCTAGCTAAGACGTGGCGGATACTGTTGTTATATTCTCAAACTGAGAGCTTTCTTTTGACCGACCGGATTATAATATCAGAAATTAGTATGCCAGTAAAAAAGAAATCACATTCGTCATGATTGTTCGGATTGATTAATTCTAGTTTAGGGTTATTTACTGCCTTCTCCAAGTGCTATAAAGTAAGCTTGTTTATTCTTAATTATGGTCAGTTATGAGCATCGAAAAACAGAAGCTAATGAGAATCCTGTTCCTCAGTTATCACATATGAAAAATCTGCAGTATGATTTCTTTCTGGCCCATCGTCATAACTGATTACATGACTATTGGTCTGTACTTGAAAATTTGGTCCTCTTCCAGCAGTTGTATGCAGTTAAAAGATCCAATATTATGTTTCTGTGAAAAGTTGTCTTCTGTCTCAAAAGGTTTTTTTTCCCTGAAAAATCTGTAATCTTCCAATTATTGTTATTTCTTTTAAAGTTATGAGTACTACTGTTAACTCGTCCAACAGTTGTATTTGCTGATTTATGTATTAACACTTAAGTGCCATCTTTTTCAGGATTTGGATCAACGGAAGTTGAGGTCGACTCAGAAGACAGGCTACAGTAGATATAGTAATATATGTTTTTACTGTAGCGAGATGTGAGTGACTTGGTTATTGATGAAAGAGGAGTCTCTTCAAGAACACTATTGTTTTTTTGGGAGGAGAATAAGGATTTTATTGCTTATAAGAACACTATTGGTCACCACTACAAAACTAATATAACACATATTTGGGGACCTCCAACTTGCTGAACCACTTTAAGCTGGTTGCCACTGTAAGTGGAGGTCTATGAATATCATATCACCAGATTGTTATATCGCATTATGTTTGACTATTTTCTGAGGTAATGCTCTATCTTGATTCTTGCATAGTTTTCCATTTTGTCAACTAAATAGTTGTTTATACATCCACTCAAATTTCTCAGTGTTTAGAATATCGAAATCTGCCGTAATAGTTGATACTTAACATACTACACTAGTGACTTTTAAGAAATTATTTGCATGTTGATTTCTTGAATACTTTCTGTTACTGAAATGGAGTTTGAAAACGTCCAGGAGGAAATAATTTGGTAGTCTTAGCAGTGTTTTTTAGTTGACAAAATCTTCAGTTATTGTGAGCATTGTGGTGGTGGTGGTGGGAGCAATTTGAAATGCTGTCACTTCCAAATATTTGCACAATGTGGAGAATCTAACATATTTCTATCCTTCCTTTATACTAAAAGTTGGTAAAAAATTCTGAATTCTTTTATCCGACAATGAGTCTTTTGTCAACTCAAATTTGTTATCAACTCTAGAAACTGTAAATAACACTGCAGATTGCTGAGACATTATATATGCCTTACAAGTTCCAGAACAAACTATGATTTGATTTGGCCATCTAGATCCTCCATAATTTCGAATTACTGCATTTGTGAACTGTTGGATTAGAGTTCTAGGGATCGGACTTAGAAATTCCAAAAGAACGACTTTTTTCGAGGTTTGGCAAATTGAATTAGGATTAGGATGTAGTTTTGAGGCATCTGCTCAACTGCTCAAGTAAACGGATGTGGGGAAGGGAAGTCCTTGTTTATAAGGTGGCCTTTCATTCATAGGTTCAAATTTATTGAACTGCAAAACGCTAACAATATTCATTGGTATCAGCTTGATTTGAAATCTTTGTTCATTGGTTGTGTAATTGGTGGGGGGTTCTGTTTTCATCATTGTCAAGTCTTGATTGAATTATGGTTCTTATAACGAAGGCATTTGGTGTAAACAGATTGAAGTAATGGAGTTGGGATATACAGTTTCTTTTTATAGCCTCACATGTTGGTTGATTGCCTTGAAAAGAATCAGGGATATTGTTTTCCAAGTCAAATCCACAAATTAAAGTGTCCTATTGATATTGTAGTGCTCCTTTAGATTGACTCAACTTTTGTATGACTCTGTGTCGAGATCCTAGTCCCGTGTTTCCTTCGATCTTCCTCAACCTGAGCATATGTAGAATACCATACTTCTTAAAACACTGCCTCTCTTTATGGACTATAATGATTAAACTTTGTACTATAACTACTTGACTAATTTATGTCGGTGCTCAATTTTCCATTTTATTGATTACAAGTTTATACTCACTCCATCACAATTTAGCTGGGGTTTTTTTCCTTTCTTCAAACAATTCATTAGCAATATACGAATGGGGAGTTGTAAATAAGTCGAGTTGAGCATTTGAAAAAATTTAGCTTGGGTTAGGTGACTATTTGTGTCGAGCCAGGACAGTAATTTGAATTGAATTATAATGACCTCGGCGTGACCGAGATTGGCTCATCACTTGAGTGGCTTACTTTTAAGACTACAATTCCATCTCGATGGATTAGTAATAAAATCTAATTTACTAATCCAAATATTAGTAAAATTAGTCAACTCATGATAAGAAGAATAAAATGAGAATTGAGTTAGAATATTTAAAAATCGTAATCTCTTTTCTTGCATATACTATTCCAAAGCTTGTAACAAATAAAAATAATAATGTAAAATATCAAAATAGATAAACGCTAAAATAAAAAGCCCAAAACTTTTTTTTTAATTTATTTTATAAAACTTTCATAAATTGTGTATTGTATTAGTTTTATTAATATATATGTTAATAATACAAAAAGCGAGCTAATGATGCGAAGACCAGTTGGGATTCGACTCATTTACAAATATTTCAGTAAAATTTCTTGCTTATGTTAAAATTTCATTTAAATAACAATTTCTCACCCATGTCAATAAATGTGTGTTTTTCAGTTTAAGTCTTTAGCAAAAGGTCGCACCATCAATCCTTATATATTAATTTATATATTAAAGTGTATCGGGGATTTAACCTTTTTATCCAAATAATAATAATTTAAGGTCACCGATAATTTAAAATATTGCGGAGTATATAACTTCCGAATAGATGCTGCATATCCTTTTTAAGTTTACTAGTAAAATGGACGTCGTTATGCAGATATTTTTTTGTTCTGGCGTGATTTATTTGTTCTTTCGGTATAATTATACGTGGTAACAAAACATAGTACTAGCAGAAAGCAAAATTATACAATAAATGAAACTTTATAAATTAAGAACATCATTTCCTTAAAGTTTTGAAATTATCAAAAGCGAAAATATCATATACCTATTTTAAACTTTATTATCTAAAAAGATTGAAGCATCAGGCAAATAGTAATTTTGAGCAGCTTTTTGCTAGAAGTTTATTAGTATGTAAATGCGTGCTCAAATATAAAGATTGCCAAGGTTTTAATTGTGTTACCTTTTTAATTTTTGAACTCCAAATATTTTTAATATGATGTATACTTGTTTGTGAAGGATATGTCCAAAATAAATTTATTTCATCTACGTTACACTATGAACTTGACAATTTAATTCCGATCAAGTTGTTTGTAACAATTAAAGGCTAAACATTGTATTTGAAGTATTATTAAAAAAGTAAATGAGACGATCTTTTAAGGCTAGAGGTAGTATATTATATGTGACGAAAAATATAATATTTATTTTACTAAAATAAATCTATAATGATTATCTAAAAAGGAATATATACTTAATAATATTAACATTATCTTCATAAAATCGCTTAAGATTATTACTTTTCACTTTTCATATAGTTGAACTTTGTTGAAAATATTTTGTTTTTTATTTTATAATATTTATGAAAAATATATCGATAAAATAAATTCTGGTGATATATTTTCATTAAATATTATAAAAGCGTAAAAAATATTTACGATTGAGAAGTTATTTATGAAATGAAGAAGTGGAAATCTATAATGGGATGGAAAAATATATTTCATTCGAATTAAATCGATATTGTGTATTAAGCCATTTAGGATATCAAAGTTTGTTCATTTGTAGTTTAACATAAAAATAATTGATAGGTTGATGTAGGAGTATTTGTAGTGGACATCAAATTGTTCAGGTAAATAACAACAATTGTTCGGTATACGCTTCAAACATAATTACACATGAAAAATGTAAATTTCCTTGTTCTTGATGAAATAAGTTGGATATGAAATAGAAGTAATTAAATCAACTTTGTGATCCTCGTTATAGCGACACCTTGAATTCGTACTTTTAATTAGAATTAAGTAAACGGCACTTGTCTGCTTGAGTCGCCGTCGATGGATGACATAAAAGACCGTTTGACATTAATAATAATAATAATACACAATACAAAACATACATCAACTTTGAATAATACAACCATACAATACACACCTAATCTCACTTGTACTGACATATTACGACCCACCGATATACAAGTTTGAAAGCTAGAAAACATAACGAGAGGAAAAGAGCTGTTGAGGATCTTAATGCCACTATGCTGCACAATCTTTAAATGCTTGACACATCAGCCTTGACTTCTCGGAAACCTCAACGATCGACCCCACTAGAAACCTAGGTATAAGCAGCCATAGATAATTTGAAATTCATTTCTATGAAATTTGAGTGAATACAAATACCACCAGATTTTATCCAATCACATATAATCATACTTATATATATATAACATAATAATGCCCATCATGGGCTACGCAATGAATAGCGTCACAATCACATAGAATATATCTTATACGATGTACTTTAATATATACATGTGAAACTTTACATAACCATCGATAATGCATACTTCGACAGAAAACTATAGCATACAATGTCAAATAGAGAATCCACCTCCACAAATAATCGAGATGAGGAATCCACTCACAAATAGTAAGCAAATGAGAATCCACACTCCACAAAACAATAAACAAATAGAGGAATCACACCTCACCCAAATAACAAACAAATGAGGAATCCGCTCCAAATAATCGAGATGAGGCACTCACCCGTCAGCCAGGCAGAAATTGCGGCCACCAGTATGCGTATCTTTTGAGCCTCAGAATCATGGGGCTACCCCACCTTGATATGCATGCCATGAGCTCTCGGTAGAAATACGCCCTTTCATAAATAACAAACAAAGCAAAACAAAATACACTGCACACAGTTACACCACATGGCTGGCCTTGAAGTACCTGCTTGGCTTACTGCGTGGTATAACCACGATGAACACTTGTGATCTCATAACGTGAATCGTAATTACTTAACTATCTCATAAATATGAATCTTAAATCACAACTATCTCGTAACATGAATCATAATCACAATATCTGTAACATGAATCATAATCACAACTATCTAAGTAACATGAATCATATAGTAACTTCAATCGCATTATCAAAGCTAGTCCCATTGTAGAAACCACTTGTCTGAAATGTAAGCGTAATATATATGAAAGGTTACATTACGTGAAGTTGTACTACTTCGAGCCAAAAGCAATAATAATGACTACAGGTAGTCCGTGTTAGGTGCAGGCTCGACTCTATTCAAAAAAAATTATACATTATAACTGATCATTAGAATAGCCTCTCTTGTATTTATTATTTGAGTGTTATACCAGCGTCACAATTCAAAATAACTTTTTAGTAATCATCGTATCCCATTTAGTATACCTTTCTAAAATTTCCAGCTTAACTGCCTTGATACCAACTTTAAATCACAATCTAATCACGATCTAATCAATCGACAATCGATTTCGTCAACCTAATTCACCATTATTAGCAACCTTTATTTTAAAAGTCAGCCCACTCTTCAGCTTTTAAATCAAATCAGCGTAATATAACATAAGCTTTAAAATCTGACCTATGCTCCAAAACATTATATTAAACTCCAATGACACACTTTATAAATTCACATTTTTTCCTCGAAAAAAGTCAAGCAAAAAGTCAACTCGACTACATATTTCTAACAACCCAAAAAATCGATTATTATAGCCTTGGCATAAATTCCTACTTAGATGATAATCCTGCATATGTGAAGCCTCGATCTCAGTCGATCGAAGTTAATGCTAGATTAACTCTAAAACCTTCAATTTAAGAATACAAGAACTTATTATTGCAATTTTAAACAAAATGAAAAATTCAACTAAAAGTCAAACCTTGTAGGAGTTTAGCATTGGTAAAACCTCAAAAAAGGTGCGAGCACTGCTTACCTCGAGACGGCGGAATGTTGAGGAGAATCCAAAATCTTAAAAATCTCTCAAAAAGCAGGTGATGCGAGATTAAGGGAGAAAAGTGAAAAAATGAAAAGTGGGGGGGGGTCATGAAACCACTTGTAGTCATCTGCCCTCGAGGTTAGATGGATTATCAACGCAATATACTCCCAGTCACCATGATGGTTGACACAAAAATTTGTTTGATAACCAATAAAACCTAATAGTTTGATAAAAAGTGAAATAGTTTCGAAAATTCAAAAATATTTTAATACGGAGTTTAACCATCGTGGCATCGCCTATTCAAAATAAGTAAAACTCCATACATCTAGGAGTCCCGAAATACTCCACAAAATGGTTTATAATTTTCAACATCCAAAACAAAATATGAAAAACTAAGTACATCCAAAATAATATAAAAAGATATTTAGGATCCTAATACTCGTCTCTACTAGGTAAAGCCAACGGACGCTCTGAACGCGACATAAGGTGGCACTGTCGATCACGGAGGTGGGGAAGGGGCCAGCCCGACGGCTTAGTGGGCGATCGCTGGATGGTAAGCTTAATAGCGTCAAGATGAGTACCTGATAAGAAGATATGAGCGTGGCGAATAAAGTATATACAATAAAAGAATAAACCAGTATCCACGCATCACCAACACAAAAATGATAAATAAATTGACATACATACATTTTGGGGGACTTTCGAAGCTTACGTTAACCGCGTATTATACCGGAGATCTCGTATCACGTAATAATCAAGCAGTAAAAGCATGCCCAGAATTACCAAACCTTGGCGTTTATACCACAACAACAATATAATAAACAGAAAATAAAACCATAATATCACATATAATATTCCATCCTTTTCGGCGGGCTCGCCAATTTTGTGGCATCATATCCTTTCCCCATTGTTTCATACTTGAGCATGACGTCATCGTATCCTTTTCGGCGAACTCGCCCAGGCACTTGGCGTCATCCCCGAACATACGCCAACTCCGACATTTCCTGATTCAAACATGCGCATCAAACTGTACAACATCACGGCATACGCAGCTCGAAACAATTATCACGCTGACTCTGTGAGTCTAAGATAGAACAACCGTCACGACAATCACGCAATAATCTCGATATAGCGCCCATAATATGCTCGATACCACAATTTCATATAGAACACACTACCGTAATCATCTAACATAGCTGTCTATTTCGGCGTTTCGCGATTTCCTGACTATGCTCATGAGATAAGTTCATAACACGGATCTTGGTCATGACAATTTACCATATCTTGCATCAAACATAAATAAGATGGTGAAGCAGGTGATAAAGTCCCCACTTCCATTTAGAACCACTAGCGTCCAGATGCGGTCAATCGATCTGAAAGTTTTCGGCATTCAGTCTAAAAGCAGAACTTTGAAAATACAATTACTACAAATTTTGTTATAAATTGCGCCAATGACTTTACTTAGTCCTTTAAGTGAAATATTATTAGTTAACTTCAACAATAACTAAGCTGACAATTTCAACTTCAATCCTAAATCTTAAACTTCGGCCTGTGCTAACCCCGAATACGGCCATACAGAAAATTCTGTAATAACCGCTAAAGTTAAAAAAAAAAAAAATTCAAATTTTGGTCGTGGCGGGACGTCTGATAGTATAAATAATTTCGATAATAATATTATTTTGTGATTATTTGAGCCGTACTACATTTATTATTTAGTAGTATTGGCGGGGGATAATTCAGTTAAGTTAACAGATGTTAAGTCGTTCGATAACTTTCGATTCGTGATTTCGGGCCGCGAACTCTGTCTTGGTTTTTAAGTGACTTAAGGGCTAAGTTATCACCTTAAATCTTATCAAACCAAAACACAAAAAATATCTTCCTCAAATGCCTTTGGCCGAGATATCATTGCCCTCATTGAAATTTTCTTCCGTTTCTGCCCTCGATTGTAACCAGGCTTCAGATCGTTGGTAGAATATCTTTCTCCTTATCATTCTCTTGAGTTAAGGTAAGGAAGTTCAAATCTTACGGGATATTTCTTGGGTTTTGACATAGTTGACTTTTAATTGACTTTTGCATAATTGATTTTATGATGGATCTTAGTTTTTTATGGATCTTTATGATGTATATAAGTGATGAATTCATGATTTAGATGTCGTTTGAGGATGTTATGGTAGAGTCAAACTTTCTAGGTTTTTGGTTGACTTTTTTGGGAGTATTTTTATGAACTTTAAATGTGTAGGGAGTTTGAGTAGGACCTTATTGTAGTTGTTGTCATGTTAAATTGAGTGATTTAAAATTTATTAAAGGGAGTTAGGTTGAAAAAGTGTTAATTCAATTTAGTTGTAATTGATATTTTTGGAGTATAGGTTGTTAATTAGGGACTTTTCTTGATTAACTAGAATGACTTATAAGTTGATTTTAATGATAAAGTAATAAGATGGAATTTTAGCGAGGATAAAATTTGTGTATCAGATGGGATTATAATTGATAGTTTGCAGTCGTAGGCGTTTAATCATTACGATTAGAGTTGGTAATGTTTATTCTAGGCAATTCTTGGTATTAGTTCACAGTATACTTTATGGGTGTTGTTAGGCCTTGGCCATGAGGAAGGGCACGTTAAAATGATCGCGTTCTTTGTGAGGACTTTGTGATGTTAGTAGTAGTACTTATCTCGCGTGTATTACCTTATGCTAACTTTTTTTTTTTTAAATGGTGTACGTATGCTGTAATATAATTATGTGTGAATGGTGTCGTATGCTTGTAATATAATTATGTGTGAATAGTATACGTGTCTTTGTAATAGAATTATGAGTGAATGGGTATGCATTGTCTTTGTAATAATTGTAATTGAATGGTGTACATGTCGATGTGATATGAATATGTGTGTGGTTCATTGTGTGATCCATGTTGTGTGATTGTGTTTACGTGCTAAGATTGGAGGTAGTGATGGCTTGAACTCCCGAAACTTCAATTTACTTTTGTATACGTGGCCTTGTTGGCACTTTCGGGATTATGTGGCCTTATCGGGGGTTGTGATTGATTCTACGATTATGTCTTTATTTTAGTTGTGTGCTTTAATGTTGTTGGGAGTAAGTAGTTGGTTGTTGAGGGTGATGAAATTTAGGTTATACGTATCTTTGAGGTGAAGCTTGAGTATTAGGAGATGACAAAATTGGGATAGTTATGGGTTAGGTGGCTGCATAAGGCGTGTTTATCGACTTTATAAATCGGTATAAGGCGTTGTTTATATAAAATCGATATAGGCGTTGATTATCGACTTATACGTCGGTATAAGAGCATTGTTTATCGACTTTTATAAATCGGTATAAGGCGTTATTATCGACTTATGCGTCGTATAGGCGACGTGTATCGGCTTTATACGTCGGTATAAGGCGTTATTAATGCTATCCCGACTTTATCACGTCGGTATAAGGCGTTGTGTATCGACTTTATAAATGGGTTTAAGAGAGTTGTTTATCACTTTTATAAATTAGGTATAAAAGCGTTGTTTATCAAACTTTATACTTAGGTATCTGTTGTAGATTAATGAGGTTGAGCTTATATTGCATCGAGTTAGAATCAGGATGGTATCTAGTTGATGGTGATTGATGACTAAGTATAACTTTGTGGGGTCTACGTGACTATAATTACGTAATGGGTTTATCGGTGTTAGTCGGAGAGAGAAATCGTTAAGTAAGATTTAAATTATAGTAGTAACATATAAAATATAACTTTCTTGGGTATATAGTCTTTAAATAGGTGAGGGATTTAAATTATTCTTATTTGTACGATAAGGTAGGTTAACTTCTGTGGCATTTATCTTTATTTCGACTTTTTAGGTGAAGGTCCCACATTGTTATTTTCCATATGGTAGGCGTTTTGTGCCTAGGTTGTTGCGGGATGACCGAGATGCATTGGCCTAGATGCGTACCCGCGAAGATGGCGATGGTGGCTTGAAGACCTCGATAGTCATCTTTTATGTAGCTTGAAGTTTACGGTGGCATGAAATAATTATTGTTGTCTCGTGTTATAAAAAGCAAGTAGTTTGATATTGTACTTATATTGTACTCTTGGAGTTGTTGTATTGTTGGTTGGTGCTAGATGGACGAGTTGTATTGTTTATTTATGATGTTAAATAAAGTGGTTTTAATGGATTATCGTGGTTGGTGAAATTTCGATTATCTGAGGTTGATGGCGGTCTAGCATAGAGGGACCCTTTGGGCGAATTAAATTCTGATTTTGAGTATCGAGTCTAGGTTTATGTTTTCTTGGTGTCTTTGTATTGATTTATGTGCCTAGGTTTCGGGTTGTGTGAGTGTGTTGTTGTGTGAGTCGTTCTACGATTTGAGTCCATTTCGTTTAGAATCCGTTGAAATTTGTTGAGGGCCTTGGCTAGAAAAGATTCGTTGACTGTTCAGCATGCGAGATTAACTGCTTGAGACTTACTTTGCATTTTTGTGTTCTAGTGGTCTTAATTGATTGAGAATGGTATATTCTGAGGATGTGTGGGTGATTATGTTAATATGGCGTACGTTGAATTATATGTATATGTTGAGATGCGTAGCGAGTATGGAAGTGCTTACGATGGGTTGTTATGTGAATATGATGAGTTATATGAGCCACAGAAGACATGTTAAGGTTTAGAATATGATGTGAGATATCGGGAATATTATGAGATATTTGGTGATTTATATCTGCTTGAGGTGTCTTAATAGTTGATGTGGTGGTAAGTGATAATGAGACCTTATGGTAGGAGAGTAAAAATTAAGGATAAGTTGTGATAATTAATATATAGTAATACTAGAATTGGAATTGTAAAGAATATCAATGGGTTATAAGTAAGGTGACTGGTTAACTAAGATCTGTGATTATAAGGAATGGTGAAAGCGTAAAGTTGATCGAAATGGTAAGTTAGGGTGTGTATCTGGTCGAAATTTGAATAGAAAAATAGTTTTAAGCTCATCCGTTAATAATGTAGAGTTGGTGGTTGAGTGGAGTTTATCTTTGTGATAGTAATGATTATTCTTGAGGATGTAAACTCTAGGTTGAAACCTTTGGAGATGGGATATGGATGAATATGTTTGAGGATTTACGGGAGAGACAGAATTATATCGGGAAGTTATTGAAAGGAATTCACTAGTGTTGAAATTGAAGTTGTTGATAAGTTAGTGAAATTGTGTGAACTTAAGGGTATTAAGAGGTTAGTTGAGGAGGATTTTGGTGACATGTAGTCATGGGATTAGCACTTGATAGTGGTGTAAGATGTTGATCTTTAAAACAATTAAGAATTTCTCTTGTATACTTGGAGTAATTGGGGATAAATAATACTGCGTTGTCTGTTGTGGAATATGGACGTGAAAGGATAGAGAATGAGTAAGTCAGCGTGGTAATAAGATGAAAATGGAAGTTTGATTTCGGTGAACATTAAAGAGATTTGTGATTGGGATTGAGGTGGAATAATTAGGTGAGAAGTTGGGGCTATATCTAGTAATTGGGGAGCCAGCAGGTAATTACTACATTCGAATGTCAGCGATGCATGTAGCGTAATTTGTGGTGAGTTAGGTTTGATAAGGGGAATTAAGCTTTTCATGAATGAACTTAATCGTTGATAATGGAGTATTATAGTGACAAATTATGAGTGGACAGTATCGGTATCGGTGATATGAATTTAATTTTGAGTGGTATTTTGGAGGCAACTGAGGGTGTTTATAACACTAAGATTGATAATGATAATAACAAAGCGAGCCAATGCATATTACGAGAGATGATAGAAGTTTTGAGCAGAGGAATTTGTTGATTGAATGTTATTAATGCAGGTAAGAGGGCCTTCTTGATCAGTGTATAAGATATTATGGGGCCCAGGAAGCCCGAGATACTATATTGTAGAGAGATTTGGCGGGTGACAAGGTGTCATGATAGTAGTTGATAAAGGGAGTGTCGAAAGGTGCAATTGAGATTTTTTGACGAGAATAGGTTAAAGAGTAAATTTGAGGACGAAATTTTATTAGGTCAGGTAGTGTAATAACCCTCAGCGTTAAAAAAAGAAATTTAGAATTTTGATCGTGAGTGATAGTATAAATAATTTCGATAATAATATTATTTTGTGATTATTTGAGCATTACTACATTTATAATTTAGTAGTATTAAGCCAAGGGGATATCTGAGTTAAATTAAATCGTTAAGTCATTCGATAACTTTCGATTCGCGTGATTTGAACTACGAACTCTGTGCGGTTTTTAAGTGACTTAAGGAACTAAGTTATGCCTTAAATCCTTATCAAACGAAACACAAAATATCTTCTCCGTCTTAGCTTTGGCGAGATATCCATTCCACTCAGCAGAAATTTTCTTCATTTCTTAGATAAATCGCTCAGGCTTCAGAGATGGATTGTTAGAATATCTTTCTCCCCATCATTCTCTTCGAGTTAAGGTAAGAAAGTTCAAATCTTTTGGGATATTTCTTGGGTTTTGACATAGTTGACTTTTAGTTGACTTTTGCATAATTCAATTTTATGATGATTCTAAGTATGTTATGGGTCCTATGATGTATAGAAGTGATGAATTCTTAGATTTAGATGTCGTTTGAGGAGTTGTTAATTAGGGACCTCTGATTAACTAGAATGACTTATAAGTTGATTTGTAATGATAAAGTAATAAGATGGAGATTTTACCGGGGGGATCGATTTGGTTGTGCGGAGTGGGATTGATTATAATTCGATAGTTTACCGTCGTATTAGATTGTTTAGAAATCATTCGATTAGAGTTGGTAATGTTTATTCTAGAGCGCCAATTCTTGAGTATTAGTTCTGAGTATACTTTCTCGGTGTTGTTAGGCCTTGACCGCGGGGAAAGGGCATGTTAAAATGATCGGCGTTCTTTGTGAGGACTTTGTGATAGCTAGTAAGGAGTGGTACTTATCTAGTATATTACATATGTACTTACTTTAAATGGTGTACATGTCTTTGTAATATAATTATGTGTGAATGGTGTACATGTCTTTTGTAATATAATTATGTGTGAATAGTATACGTGTCTTTGTAATAGGAATTATGTGTGAATGAATTGTACATGTCTTTGTAATATAATTATGTGTGAATGGTGTACATGTCTTTCTAATATAATTATGAATGAATTATTACACATGTCCTTGATATATGAATATATGCGGTTCATTGTGCTTGATCCATTATGTTATGTGATTGTGTTTACGTAGAAGATTCTTTGGAGGTAAGTGATGGCTTGAAGTCCCAACTTAAATTTACTGCACTTTTGTACTTGTGGCCTTGTTGGTACTTCGGGTTATGTGGCCTTGGTCGGGGATTGTGATTGATTCTGATTGTGTCTTTGTTTAATTTGTATTGGCCTTTAATGTTGTTGGGAGTAAAGTAGTTGGTTGTTCGGGGTGATGGCTAGAGTTATCACGTATCTTTGAGAGACTTGAGTATTAGGAGATGACCCTAAAATTGGGATAGTTATGGGTTAAATTGGCTTATAAAAGGCGTTGTTTGCTCGAGCTTTATAAATCGTATAAGGCGTTGTTTATCGACTTTATCGTCGATATAAGAAGCGTTGTTTTATGTTTATCTCGTCGGTATAAGAGCATTGTTTATCCTTATCTTTATACGTCGGTATAAGGCGTTGTGTATCGAACTTTATCGTCGTATAAAGCCGTTAATATCGACTTTTATACGTCGGTATAAGAAGCGTTGTGTATGACTTTATCTACGTCGGTATAAGGCGTTGTGTATCGACTTTACTCATTCGGTTTAAGAAGTTGTTTATCGCTTTATACGTCGGTATAAGGCGTTGTTTATTAGCTTTATGCTTGATTATCACAGCGTTATGGGTGTGGGTTGAGGCATGTGCATCGAGTTAGAATCCGGATGGTATCAAGTTGATAGTGATTGATGACTAGAATATAACTTTGTAGGAGTCTCTGTGGTTGTAATTACATATTGGGTTTATCGGTGTTAATTCGGAAAGTCATTAAGTAAGATTAAATTGTGGTAAGTAACGTATAAAATATAGCTAACTTAGAACTATGTTTAAATAGGTGAGAGATTTAAATTATTCTTATTTGTATGATAAGGTAGGTTAACTTATGTGGCATTTATCTTTCAACTCGACTTTTATCATCCTATTTTACTATGGGCGGGCGTTTTATGTCACGCAGGTTGTTCTGGGATGGCCAGAGATGCATTGGCAGTGAAATTGCGTACCCGCGAAGATGGCGATGGTGGCTTGAAGACCTCAACAGTCATACTTTTATCTTCTTGAAGTTTCTGTTGTATGTAATAATTATTGTTGTCTCGTGTTGTAAAACAAGTAGTTTGATATTGTACTTATATTATTACTTTTCAGTTGTTGTATTGTCGGTTAGTTCGTACATTGGGCCGAGTTGTATTTATTTATGATGTTAAATAAAGTCATTTTTTAATCGTTATCAATTTGTTGGTGACTCGTTATCTGAGGTTGATGACGGTCTAGCATACGAAATTTTTAGGCGGAGTCGTTCTGATTAAAGACAATCAGATTATTAGCTTTCCCAACTAATTAGACTTGCGTTACTAACAATCTCTAATCCAAACTTAACTACTACTCAAAACTAACAAAAGCTAATTTCATCATAAACTAAATCCAACAACCTTTAAATCACAATTTTACATATGACTATAATAAAAAGTGAAAAATATGTTGTATCATTTTAACACGTTTTGACCAAGTCAGGCAGTCAATAAAGTCAACTGGCTTTTCGACACTTTTCTATCTAAAAATGGATTATTATAATTTCATATACTATAATTTAAAGCCTAGACAATAATTACATAAGATAATAATAACCCCAAAGTCCAGTCGAACTAAAATTCAAAAAGTCAAAATCGCAAAAGCGTCAGAAATTTCACATCAAACACGTAATTTCAACTCACAGAACAACTAATTTGAAGCCGAATCAATTGAAGCTTATGATAAAAATCGAAAACCCAAAAGTAAACTAAAAGTCAACATAGTTAAAAACTCAAGAAATACGAAGCGTTTGGCCTTTTTTACATGAATCGAAGAGGATGATGAGGCTCTCGAAAATTTGGTCAAAGGCTTGAGAGATGGAGGAGAAATCGAAGAAAAAAGGAATCGGGGGGAGGCTTAGTTAAGTCGGCGTGAGGAGGAAGGGGAATGGGTTTGTGTTTTTGGTTTGGGCCTTGGTTGGTTTATGTGGTGGTGGGTTGGCCCAATAGTTTAAGTGGTGAAAACCCGAACGTTTTAATTGTCGATCACATATACCGTTTATGTGGTGGTGATAACTTATAAATTACATAAAAGTGGTTTCCAAATTTTAAATAAATCCAGTTTAATAATCTCACATTTTAATTTATTAATTAATGATCGTTACCGATTTTTACGAGGGAGAAAGATGATAAGATATTTAGGGGATGTCTTAAGTCGTTTGGTTTCAGGTTAATTTACTTTCAAAATGCTTAAATACCGATAAGCCAGGTTAAATATAAAATTTCTCTTGACACAAGCTACTTCTTTGCATTATAATCTTGGTCTCGATTCTCGATACTATTCGAAATTATTGATGTCAATTTCGGGTCCCACAGGCAATTTTTTTTGTTTTTAACGTAACGGGTTATTGCGCTCATAGTCTAATACACACATATAATATTAATTTTAGATGAAAAATATTAATGTGATTAAATATAAGATAGGTTTTTTATATACATATATAATATTAATTTTATAGTAGAGCATTGTATAATCATCTTGCTGGTGCAATTCATAATAACATTAAGTAAAATTGAAAATTATCATCTCTGTATTATCAGTTATGTTGCATTTCTATTTCCCTCTAGTTCAAAGATGTATTATGTCATCTCAACTAGTTCGTCGAACATTATTTTTGATGTCAAGAAAGGCATGAGTTGTAACTAGGGAATTGGCTGAAAGTTTTTGCTTAAAAATTATATTAATTGTGGGCGTAATTTTGAATCCTATCTTTATTTGATTTGTGTCCTATAGTATTGGTTTTGTTTAATATTTAGAATCTTGTAGTGAATTAAAATATATCGAAATATAATTATCATAGCTTAATTAACTATCAAATTTAGATTATTTAGATAAATGTATTTTAGGTAGATCGATCAAAAAGGAAAAATACAAAAAGCGAACTTCATTATAGTTATTGAGAAATACAATTACCACTAATAATATTTAGAACTCCTAATATTATTAAAAGTCTATGTATTGTAAAACTAAAGTGGATCATCGTAGGATCCCTATTTTTTATTTGATTTATTTTGGTAATGTAAAATTTGTCCATTATTAGTTAAAAAATAATTTTTGTTTAGTAAGGGTATTTTAGTCGGTTAAAAAAAGAAAGAAATACAATCATGAAATCGTATACTTATATATGTCTTGCTTGATGCGATCGTGCATTGCGATAATCTTGCTTCTAACACATTTTGTTGATGATACTGTGTTATATCTTTGAAGACTTCAATCTTCCTTTTTCTTAGAGTTAATATGAAATTATAACTTAGTTTTACAATATTATTAATGAGTGTGTAAAGTTTATTTGGCGTTATTAGTTTAATTATTGTCACGCTTGCAATAACATTTGTATTTCTTGAATAATAGATCCATGTTTCTTGGTAGTGCGTTGAATTTGTTTTGTTTTTTTTTTTAAGTCGAGCCTGCACAGGGCTTTCGTGTTAATTAAAATAAAATTGTCAATACATCGTTTTGGAAAAAAACCCAAGAAAGCAAAATAAAAATTTTTAGATACGTATCTAAAAAACCTTAGATCATGGTGATCGTAGCTAAGCTGCGAAACATGAGAAGCAGAAAAAAGCAGAGAAAATAAATAAACTGACTAGAGTATAAACCCGATACTAAAAGAAATAGAAATAACGCCTGGCCCGAGCCTTCAAAGCACGCAACATGCAAACAAAAGCGGCTTGAGCAACATACACAGAAGTCTTGGCGGACATAGGGAACACCCACACTGCGAGAGCACATAAAGATCGAAGAAACTTTGCCATCCTTTCATGGGACACGGAGAAGACGTCAAACCCAGGCGCTTTAGCCGCTTGTCCAATGTCTGGTTTGTTCCGCTAAACATGGAGTCGGCTCGACACTAACCCAGCGATAAAGATAATACGGACGCCATATTATGTCTCGGCCAATGAGTTTTCCGAGAATGCGGCATTTGAGAAAAGCCCGGAATCCGTTTCCGCTTTAGGAGATGGTGGCTTAGCGGATGGCAATAATCTAAAATATGATAGGCGCTGGCTTCGGCATCAGCGAGAGGAAGCGGGCAAGCAGAAACCCCTTAACCATAACAATACACCCACGAAGCATCCCGAATAATACCACAGGAACTGCCTCCCAACTCTTTAAAAAGCTCATCCAACATTAGGTTTACATAATGACCACTCGGGAGATTTAATCCCACAACAATTTCATAAACCTTGACGCGTTTGGGAGGATGAACATTGAACAAAGCTGACGCTTGAGTCCCCACTTTAGGAGTACTTGAGGCTCATCATGCAGGCGGACAATGATAGCGAAACCTTAATTATTATCTGTTAGACGATCCATTAGGCAAACAAGATTTGGTCACCATTGCCCAGCTTTAGTAAGCCCAGCTATATGACCGAGAGGAATTAACCTGCACGGGCATGAGGCGGCGAATATATTACTTACCGAAATAGTAAGACTCCAAGCTTTAAAAATCAGGTGAATATGAGTGAAAATCTGCTTCCGAATCCCAAAAATCCCAGCATAATGATCCCAGACTTGAGTAGCAATCGGATTGGTGAGGAGAAGGCGTGATTAGGACTTTGTGGCTAGCAGCGACTCTTGGAATTTAGAAGCAAAGCCCGAGATACCACTTTCGATGGAGGAGAGAATCAATAGGCAGCCAACTTTTGGTGGCCGGACGAAAGACATCTTTTTAGGGATAGAAAGAGGCCCGAGATAGCGAGTAGACTGAGGGAGGACTCGAGAGGAATGTCAGGATAAATCATAAGCATTCGCCAAAGCTGATCATTGTTGGAAAGCTTCCGGAGAATATCGCCGGAATTAGAAGCCCGATATTGGGCGGGTGGATCTCCTCCTGCGAGCTAGAGGCCCGCGCTTTGGTCAAATTCGAAGCCCAATCGGCAATCTTTAATCGGTCGTCGCTCCGACTCAGCGAATTTAGAGGACGAGAAGGGAAGCGAGTCGACCAGAGAAGTACAATCCTTTGACAGTACGCCAATGTAAATGTTCTTCCTTATAGAATATCAACTTGGCGTTTCTAAATCGAGTGGCGGGGTGAACCTTAAGCGTGAAGAGGGGTGAGCATTTACAGTGTTGCTTGACATAAAACACCTCCACAAAGTGCTCCTAGCCCGCCACGAACCGTGTCTTAAACATACAAGTATCGAGATGTCTTCAAGCGAGCAAAATTCAACCCCGCAGTAGCGTAGCCCAGCGGCGGCTAAGGGACATCCCCCAAAGGGAATTTATTCAACATAATTTCCACTTTCTCCCGAGCAGTAGAAGGCATCTTCGTAGCTTGGATATAGGAGAGAGGAAAGGTAGAAAAAACGGGTGAATAAAATTAATTTTACCCCCAAAGAAAGGTGTTATGCTTGAGAGGACATAGTGTTCTGAATTTGTCTGAAGTAGGTCAAACTTGAGAGCATGCTTGCTTTTTACCCTTAAAGATGGGAATGCTTACGGATAAGTAAAAGGTAAGGACTCATGCAGACCCCAGTAGCCTTCAAGGCCACTTGTGACCGGAGTCATAGAAAGCTTATCGGAGACAATGCACGAACTCTTCTGGCGATTAATCACACCTTACAGGCATAGATTGGTAATGATCTAAGAGCATTGATGTCGATCAGAGACTTTAACCCGTTGCGAGAGCGATGGCGATCGTCAGCGAAGGCAGGCAGGGATATTGCGTGAGAGTTATAACTTGATTTCGGGATGAGTAGTCTGATGGCGAGGCCACTTGAGAAGATATTCTGGGCAATGATAAATAAGGAAGGTGAGAGCGGAGTCACAGCCAGGCCCCACCCAGTGGACTTGAAAAACCTAGTAAACTCTCCATTCGGCATAATCGAGCCGGGCATTCCCCTTGCATGCAGTCTCAATCGAAGCATCCATGAAACCAAACTTACAGAGATTAAGCAGAAGTCCCAGATAACATGTCAAAGGCCTTAGTCATATCCGAACGAGGAAGCACATTACCCCGATCTTACCATTGTCAATGTGAACGAAGCTCTGGGCCAAAAGAATATTATCCTGAATAAGCACATACTTGAACCAAAATGCGAAACTCGAGATAATCTTAGGAGAAGAGAAGAGTGGAGTTCAGAATTTTAGTAATAATTTTGTTGGTGAAGTTACATAAACTAATAGGGGCGAAAGTTACTCGATTTAAAGCTCACGTTTAGGAATCAAAGTAATAACGGTAGAGTGAGAATCCAGAGCGCCGCACGAGAAAAAGTAGCAAAACGTTAAAACATCCTCAGAGATCAAAGCTGAAAGTATGGAAAACCTCGTTAAAACCATCGGGACCCTTGACACTATCTTTATCCAAAAGAGAAAACCACCACTCCTTTAATTTCCTCCTACGAGCAAAGCAAGAAAGGCATTATCTCCCTCGTGATAAGGGGAAGGAATACGATCCTATGAGATCCCCATGACGGGAGAGTCATGTTAGATTGGAAAGTCGGTTGGAAGTGATTAACGAGTCCGCTAAGAGGCGGCCCGATCGGTGATGATCCCCTCGATAAGGTACGACAATGGGCATTCGGCTGACTGCAGCAACCGAGAATGGTAGGCCGGTGGACACATTTACTCTTTAACCCAATGAATACCAGCACTTGTTGCCCGGTAAGCCTCCTCCATGGCAAATCGCCTTG
Organism: Lithospermum erythrorhizon; assembly: GCA_019722365.1. NCBI lineage: Eukaryota > Viridiplantae > Streptophyta > Magnoliopsida > Boraginales > Boraginaceae > Lithospermum > Lithospermum erythrorhizon. The sequence continues at coordinate 39,932 of JADFUC010001117.1, forward strand.
AATTGATCTGACTTTAGGCTTTGGAGACGGTCATACTATCAGGCTGACCCTGAAGCCTCAAGATACCCTCGTGATCATCGCCCATTCTTAGCGCTCTCCCGGCCAGTGAAAACATTCCCAAACAGATTCGAACAAAGAAGGCAAGATTTGAGATTTAAGTTTGGTGGCAAGAACATAGAGGCGGATCCCAGGCAAAGGGGCCAGGCCAAGGTTTCTCATGGCCAGCGTATCATTATCTGACAGCGTATTAGAAAGCGGAAAGAGCCCACAAGGAACACCTTGATTGTCTGAAATCGACAAGAAGAGAGAGCGATGATGAGAATCGGTTTAGGCAAGTCATAGGATATTCATGACAAAGCCCCGATCCATGAAGCACGATTGCTGTGACCAATGCAACCTCTGGAAAGCAGTACCGTCTAGTCGAAATACTTGGACCCATGGCACCTAACGTAAAGATAGCAATCGAGAAGACATTGAGAGAAATTCGACATGGACACGTCATTAGGGGCGTGCATGACCTCTGCATCCCGTGACGATAGCGTTAAGTCCCCAGCGTAAGCGGGAAGTGGAATTTTGGCGTAGCTCAGAAGGTCACTTGAAGATTCACGGCTGAGGCACATTACAAGCCGCATAAACCACAGTGATAAAGGTAGTCTTTAAAGAAAGGTTATGGACCGCCTTCAAATGAACATGTTGTGATAGTTACGAGCGGTGACCTCGAACCTGAGAGTTCCAAAATAACCAAATATCCCAGTACTACGAGAAAAAATTATCAAAGTTGAACTTTTTACGAAAAATATCAATCGTACCGTTCTTGAGATCTTGAAGCTCTTGCATGACGAAATCAAATTTATGGGTTCTTTTGAGGTTTTTGATTCTCCTGCGAGATTTGGATTATTTACTCATCCCCACCGAGGTTCCTGACATAAATTTTAAGAGCGTCGTGAGGAATGGGATCAAGAGATTTGCTCATTAAGTTGCTCGGCCGGGGCGTCGTGAGTGGAAATCGTGTCGGCCAGGGGCAACATCTTGGGGCGATTTGTTCTGATGCTCTTTTTTAGGATCGGTAGGAGAAGCGGGGAAGCGGCTGCCATTGGTAGGTCACGTTAATCTCCTCAAGGAGTTAATAGGCTGCGTTCTCGACGCCCGTGTCACCGAGATTGGACAACTATCTCCCACGTTGAAAGAACACCAGGGCAATTGTCGACCCCAGCATCATCGAGAGGGGTTGATCGGGTGTAAGCGTGAGCGGCACTATTATTCACAGTGGCCTAGTGAGGTCGGAGGCTACCGTGTTTGGGTTTCGCCCAGTCGGCCGAAGGAAGCAAGCAGTTTTTGGTGGGGACCACCTCTTGGGGCGGAGTTCTCTTCTGATTAAGTCTGGACATCCATTTAAGACCAGCCCCGCTCAACGGACGGATGGCAGGAAACTTCACAAAATCATCATTATTCTACCGAGGCGGAGGCGAAGTGGAAGCAGAAACATTATCGGCAGGTTTAGGAGTCTTTGAAGGACTGGGCGGCTTTGGGGTTGTACACTCTTCTTAAGGGCGTTTCGCAAGTGGGTTTAGGTCCCATCTCATCTTTACCTTTCTCGACTGCATTCTTTCTTTCTCAATCACGCTTGCGATTCTCTCCATGAGGCCAACCCGTATGGAAGCATTTACTCTGATAGTAAGAATTTCCATCGTCTTGAACTTCTTGCCAAAACCACTTCATTATTATCAGGACAATCGTCATCCTCGAAAACTAACTTAAACTTTATCAACTTGAGGCTTAGAAATATCGGTTCCACGCGCAGCGAAGCGGCGCCAAGTTTAACACGATTAGTATTGCAGAGCGTTCGATCTAAGGGGCTTGCCATTAAATTCTCTTAGATAGAGACGCTTCTTCCTCGTATAAGAAAATAGGAAGCCCCGGAAAATGAACCCAAATAGGAGTTAAGGCCGACTCCTTAGAAGAGTCAAAATCAGCCGTCCATTTAAAGATACGCATAGGATAATTTTTAATAAACGGAATAGGCAGCGCCTTGAAAGCAGTATAATCTCAAGAAGGTCACATTCAATAATCCAAATTTAGCATCATAAAGAGAGATATTATCGCACCTTTGAAACTTCAAGAAATGAAAAACTCCTTTATTAATAGCGATAGTGGGAGCTGACCATGAGAGAACTTACCGGCAAGAGAACATGCTTAAACCGAGCGAATATAAAGAGGAGTTTGTCAAGCTTTTTTAGATAAATATGCCCGGCTTCCCACGTCATGCCAGCCCACCGGCTTCCCACGTCCTTGAGAATCAAGACAGAGTGGCATAGGATCTCGATCGAAGGAAAGACCAGGCTGCGTCTTGGCGTAGGTTGGCTTGTGCATGGAGATGTTTGGGGTGCATGCGTGAAGTCGGCGGCCCGGAAGGGGCATGCGAGGCAGGCTGTGGTCTGGGATGACGGTGGCGATGGCATTAATGCCCAGGCTTCAGGGATGGCCCGGCGTAGAGGCTTTGCCCAGCTACGTTAACCTTCTTGGCAATTTGAAATTTATCCTTGATAAAGACCGAGCTTGGGCAAGGAACGTGCTTAGGCATTTGGGTTTTGCGTGGCAAGAGGCGGGAGCAGAAGCTGAGGATGGGCGGTGAAGGAAAATGATATGGGGCTTGAGTGGTGATGGGGGCTTCGGCCAAGAGTTGAGCGGTGGTAGGTTTTTTGAGGTCATGGCAGTGGGCCGAAATGGTAGGGTTAGCGGAGATTTTGGTGGAAGGTTTGGTTGCGATGGTAGGGAAGTGCGGTGGTAGGGTTTGCGGAGGTGGAAGGGTTGGCGGCTAAAGGTTTTGTGGTGATAGGGTTTGTGGTGGTAGGGTTTGCGGCTAAAGGGTTTGTGGTGGTAGTGTTTGCGGCTAAGGGTTTTGTGGTGGTAGGGTTTGCTTTGGTGAAGGAGAGTTTGCGGAAGAAGGGACTTTGAGGTGTAGCCGGGCGGAGGCGGAGGGAGTGTGCGGGGAAGGGTTGCTGAGGAGGCATGGGCTTGCTTGTGGCCGGGCGGGCGGTATAGAGGCTTATGGGTGGCCTGGCTGAGAGGGTTGGGGTTTGGGAATGATGCGGTTTGCGTAGAAGGGAGTGCGGGTTCCGGGGACGGGCGGCCGAGCCATCCCCGAGATGGCGGCAGGCGGCCATCTCCGGCCAAAGAACCCACCGGAGATGAAGAGAGAGGCAGATTGACCAACAAGAGGGCAACGTTGACGGAGAGAAAAGTAGAGAGAATTTGCGAAAAAAAAAATTTTTAGTGCATTGAATTTATTTATTTATAGTTGTAATAATAATTCTTGTACATCTTTTAGTTAGACATTTGATGACTTTGTATACAAGATTTGTACCATTTCATGATTTTGCTTTATTCACTATATATATATGTAGTTGATTTACGAAATCTGAAGTAGATCGAGTCACACTTAAATATATAACCTCTTTCTTGAGACTAAAATCATTTATTATTGTTTGTGAAATTGTTGAAAAGGTAAAATGTGTATGTTATAAATAGATATTGATGTTGTTAGATGTCATTGATTATTGTAAAAACAACGAAATACAAATTTATTATTTTTCGGAATTGTTGGAAATTATTGATGTAAAGTTAATGTTCAAAAGTTGAGTAAATATGTGTCATTGTTGACCTTCTGATTTCTTGATGTCCTAATTAGAAACTTTGAGCACCTTTTACTTGAAGATTCATATAAATGCTTCTCGAGATTAAGAATCTCTTCAATTATGATCTTGAACCAATATAATTATCCTTGTTTAGTTTTTAACAAATTATTGATGCAATTTGGAATATATAATTTTCAATTTGAGCGTTAAATTTACTTTTTAATTATATATTAAACTTATATAGTCGATAGTTGTCTTGCAATTAATTATGATATGTTGAACTTAATTTCATTGGGTTTATCTTGAGTTATCGAGGTTAATATATATATATATAAGAAATAACTTGAATTCGTCTACTTGATTTTATTAAATTATATTTATCGATTCGGTGAGGTGGAACTAGGAATGATATCAATAATTTCGGAATAGTATCGATATATCGAGACGAGTATGAGATGAGTAGTAATATATGCCTCGGGGAATAACACATTTGAAATCGGTTTCATTGAGATTTAAGTACGGAAAGTGGAGAAATAAAGCCGAACAGCCTTGGGACTTAAGTCATTCTAAGTATCTCAACATCTTTATCATTTCATCATTTTCCAAAATACAAAGCGCTTCGTCCCACTTTTTCCATGTGAGGCGAACTCACTCTTCTCCCTACACTCCTTTGAAAATGTTCCTCCGTTTCTTCCATTTCTTCCATTTCTTTGTGTCTGAAGACACAAAAAGTTAATTTTTCATCTTCCCTCCCGGCATTCCTACTTGCGCCAGATAAAGAAAGGTTAAACCTTGTTGGATATTTCATAAGTTGTGGAAGTTTGACTTTGTTTTTTAAGATTTTGAGATTTGGGACTTTAAATGGTATATGGGGTTTCATCTAAGCTCGGATTAAGTGATTTGAGGTGATTATAATCGATCTTTGGGGTTGAAATGTGTTGATTTTGAGTTGACTTTTGTTGACTTTTTCCCAAACTTAAATTGTATTATGATGTTATGGGATCTTAATATAGTTATTTTGGAGTATAAGTGAGATATTTTGATGTTGATTGGAAGAGGGTATTATGAGTTAGGTTTTGTAAGTGAGTGGTAATTGGGTTTTTGAATTTAAGGTTGATTATATGGATTAATTGGTTGGGGAATTGATTGATGGATTGATTGGAAAGTGTTTAGAGTGTTGGAATTGGGTAGGGGGCCGAAATTTATTGTGTTGGGGTGGTTGGAATTTCGTTGTTTTATTAGTCGTTAAAACGCGCGTAGTAATATTATCACCTAGAGTTTTTAAGTTGATAACTATAATTGTTGTAAGTTGAATAGTTAAAAAAACTAAAACAGGGTTATGATTGTAGGGTGTTTGTGATTAGGCGTGGAGCGTGGGAAACGACACTTGGACTAATTAGGCGGGCATTATTATTCTTGAGGTGAGCATTTATACCGCTTGGTGTAGATTAATTTACTTAAATGCGTGGATGTGTTCCATTTGTTGATGTTGTAGGCATATGTCGTGTCGATGTGTTGATTGTTGAGTATGTATGGTTAGTTAGTGGTTGCCTTCTACTACAGTGCAGTGTGTTGTGGTTTCGGCGTACTAAGGTACGAGTGTGTTGTGATTGCCTTACTGATGCGAAGTGTGTTGTGGTTGCCTTATACTGATGCGAGTGTGTGGTGATTGCCTTGTACTACGATGCGAGTGTGTTGTGGGCCCCGCATAATACTTTCACAGTATGAGTGTGTTGTGGTTGCCTTGCTATGGTACAAGCGTATTTGTGTTTGCCGTGTCTTTGACTACGGTATGCATTATCGGTATTGCCTTATACTTGGTATAGGTGTCTTTGTGTTTGCCTGTTACCTCTCGTTCTGCAGTGAATGTATAACATGTCGGCGAACTCAAGTTTTTTCCCTCTGAGTTGGTTGAGGTTGAGCTTTGTATATATATATATAATAAAAGCATTATAAATAGTATAAATTAAAGCATGTATGGAATTATATATATTCACTACACCAAATAGTTATTAAATGCTTGTTATCTGAACCAGTGATAGTTCCCTTAAGACCTTGTGGGAGTTTATTTATGAATAAACCAAGTCAAAATTTATCGATTCAATTTCATATAATGATGAGAAGGAAGCTTCAAGTTTGGAATTTAGATGATGCAATTATTTAATTTCTATTTGCATGGGAGTTGTTGCATGTAACTTGTGTGTCAAATGTTAATTGAAAATATTAAAGTAATCATTATCAAAGTTTACAAGTAAATGTAAATTTCATATTTAACGACTTTAATTTAATTATTCGAAGATAATTTCATTTATCAAGTTAGAGGAATATATGGCATTAACTTATTAATATAATATATGTTGTGTTGAATATATACATCTTCTTTATTTTATTTCGAACGATTCAAATTCAAATAAATAAAAGTATATGAAGTAAATTAATTACACTTGACATAATATCTTAAAAGTTATATTAGTTTTAATTTTTCTTTTATTTACAAATATTACTCATCGTTTATGCAGACATATTTGATTAGTAGTGTGATACTTATTATTAAATAATGAATTTAGAAAGATGAAAATTAATTATTGTATTTTAATACAATATCTGTGTTCAAAATTCTAATTTTTTTCTTTAAAAATATATAATTTATTAAAACAAAATGTTAAAAATCTTGAAAAAGAATCATCTCGAATAATTGAATTGATCTGATATATGAAAAAGAAATGTAATGATTAATACATAAATTTACGCTACCTATATTTTTGAGATTTGAAAATATTTAGTAGTAAAAATAATATTTACAAAAGATATAATTATAATTAACAATTTTAACATCTAAAATAACACATTTATTCAAAGCGTCTTAGTTTTAGATTTGTTCATCAAAAATTAAATAGTTGCTTCCCATGGAAAAAAACAACTTTTTTATTCTAAGTATTATTAGCTAGAATTCTTTTACTATTATCGAAATATTATATTTTTAATATTAAATTTTCTAATAAAAATATGCATCAATTATGAGTTAATTTTCATTAGAAAGTTAAATTAATTGTTAGATGATTTATTATTTTAAACCAACTTATAGAATGACTCTTCTGAAATTTAAAATTGATAATAAATTGCCATTCTTAAAGACTAAAAAATCATAAAATAAAAAAAAATCAACTTATTTCTTGTTATATTTGTACTCGGTAAATTATTTACCAAAATATTAAAAGTTATGTAACTTTAATATATAACTTCAAGTAGTGAGATTATTTTTCATGATTCTTAACTACATTTTTTTAGTGAAAATTTGTCCGTAATTTTCATTTAAGAAGTTTAAATTTAGGAGGAGCAGGTTTAATGCTTGCAAAATGGAAGAAACACTATTCTTACTTGCTTACATTTAGTTTATTTTTCATGCCAAATATTTATTATATTTTAATAGTAAATTTTCTAATAAATATTATGCTTATCGATTATAGTTAAGTTACTAAGCTGAGTTAAATTAATTGTTAGATGATTTATTTTTAACCCGTCTTATAGAATGATTCTTATAGAATTTAAGAATTGATAATAGAATTATTATTATTAAAGACTAAAAATGATAAAATTAAAAAATCAACTTATTTCTTAATTACATATTTGTTATTTGGTAAATTATTTACCAAAATATTAAGGGTATGTAGCTTTAATATAACTTCAGTCAATGAGGATTATTTTCATGATTCTTAACTCGTTATTATTTGAAATTTGATAATGTATTAATTAATAACTTTAATAAGTTTCATTTCGGAGGACAATTTAGTTGTAATAACCGTTCATTATTAATATTGTAATAAATACTAGTTTACCGATTGGTACATTAGAGGAGAAATAAAAATTCAGTTGAATAGTAGAAAATACAACGAATCGGTAGGTTGGTAGTATATTTAGGTATTTAAATTATAAAGTTGTAGTCAAATGGTAATGATATTAGTTGGGTGGCGATATAATTTGAGGTAGAAATATTACGTCTTGAGTTGTGTTGATAAGCAGGGGCGAGAAATTAAGCCATGAGCAAGCGGGACTTAAGCGTCATAAATGTCTTCATTTCATTGTTATTAGAAATACATTATTCCAAAATACTTTTACGTGGAATAGCGAACCATGCAATCCCCCACTTCCCCTTTGAATTTTTATTTTATTTTCTTGTGAAATCTTGTTGAATGTAATAAAATCTAGTTCCTCGTCTTAGATCATCAGAATGTATGGTTTATCTTCGAATCTAAGTATTTTGAGCTTAAGTTGACTATTTTTCGGGGTTTGACTTTTAAGAGTTGACTTTGAGGTTTGAGATTTTTAATGACATATATGTATCATCTAAGATTAGATTAGGCGGATATAAGTTGTAACAATCGATTTTGGTGGTTGAAATGTGTTGATGTTGATAGTTGACTTTTGTTGACTTTTGTAGAATTTGGAGTTAGACATATTTGATGAAGCTTTAGTACTTGGAAGTTATACTTTTGGAAGAAATAGGATGTTTGGAGCTTATGTTGACTTTTTGGAAATAGAGTTGACTTTTGTTGCTTTTTTGGAAATGGGTTGACTTTTGTTGACTTTTGAAGAAAAATGTAAAATTGTAAAAGTGTCTTGTTAAGGTTTGATATAGTTGTTTGGAGTATAAATTGGTAATTTTAATTGTTGATAGGACGAGGAAGTGATATGTTGGGTAGGATTTTTCTGAGTTGATTTATATTTAGGTTTTTAGTTAAAGGTTGTTAGAAATAGATTAATTAGTTGGGGAATTGATTGTTTGATTGATTAGATATTATTTAGAGTGTTGGTACTAGGGTAGAGGAAGGGGGCGAGAATGTTTATTGGGGTGAAATTAGGATTTTGTCATTTATTAGTCGTTTAAACACGCGTAGTAATATTTCCACCTAGAGTTGTTAAGTTGATAATTAAATATGGTTGCGAGTTGGAAATAAAACTAAAAAAGAGAGTTAATAATGAGAGTTGTAATAATTATATTTTGGTGTTTGATTAGGCGGAGCGTGGGAAAGGCACTGGGATTGATTAAGCCGAGGCATAGTTATTTAGCCGAGAGTGAGGAGTACTGGAGGCATCGCGTGAGAACTTTATCTATCGCTTGTAGCATGTATATGTCAATTGTACTTGTTGGTTGTCTTGAGGATATGTTCATATTACTTGGCTGTAGGAGATAATGTGGATGTGATGGTTATATGTTGTTGATTGTGTTCGCTTGGCAGGTTGTATTTCATCTTGCTGACCAGATGATTTTGGTGTTTTGGTTGGAAGTTGTTTATTTGTGTTGGGTCGTGTCACATTGGGTTCTTGAGTCGTATAGGTGTTTTGAGGAGTTGTTGATATGTGTGGGTTGTATTGCAGGTGTTGTGTCTTATACTATGGTATAAGTGCGGAGTTGTTGATATATGTTGAGGTTATTAATAAATTATTTGCATATACCTCGGTATATAAGTCTTGATTGTGTTTTTGCTTTGTGCCTCGTTCACGATCCGGTGATAGCTTATGTCGATGGGCATAAGTTTCTCCCTAGAGTTGAGGTTGATTATATGCTTAGCATTAGTTGGCGATGGATGAGTTGATATGAGTTGTTATGAGTTGATATGAGTTGGTTGAGTTGACTGTGTTGATACAGTTGACACCGTTGCTTGAGTCGATTGAGTTGTTGAGTTGATAGAGTCGTTGAGTCGATTGAGTGGTTTAGTTGTAGTGTCGGGTAGTTTATGTTGTTGAGGTTGTGGAGTTGGGTCTATTTGGTTGTGTTACACGTTGTTTAAATTTTCTATGGTGTTTTGTGATATGTTTTATGACTCATTTATTGGTTATGGATATGATGTTGATTATACTAGATGTTGCCTTGATGAAATTAATAATAGAATTATGTTTGGGTTGATCATTAATAGTATTATTTGATTCTCTTGTGGATCTAGGTTGATATTAAGTTATACCCCCTAAATGTTAAAAATTGGAGTTGGTTAATTGTTGAGATAACTTTTGAATGAAGAATAGTAGGTACAAATATTCTAAACAAAGTTCAAAACACTAGTTATCATTTGAGTGATGTTGATGATATTTTATAAATGGTGGAAATTTGAATTCAAATGTGTTAGTAGATAAGTTATGATCTAACCACGACGTTGATACCATTGGGGGGAATAAGTTCCGTATACTAATTGAAGAATATGGTGAGATAATTTTGTACATAAGTTTACCTTGATTCAAGACATAAGTTGCTAAGTTGTATTAAGATAATGAAAACAATTTGGAAATTCTCATGGTAAACATTAAAGATGTCACAAAGAGTGTATAGCTATATTTGGGAGTAGCACTCTAAGGTGAATTAAAGATAATAGTTGAGTTGTTATGTGAGTTGAATACTGTTGGGAGTTTGCTATATACTTAAGAAAGATAACAAATAGAGAGATAAGCTGTGATTAAGGTGTAGTGTGAGTAAGTTGTTGACGTGGTGTGGGTTTGTCGGCGTTAGTTGGAAAGTCATTAAGGAAAGATTTATCTTGTCGAGAGTAGCATATAAAATATAACTCTTGAGAGGTATAGTCTTTAAATAGATGAGGACTTGGATATCGCTGTTGTATGAGTGGTGGGATAAATTACGTGATATTTGTATTCAACAGCCTCATGCGTGACTCCTATTCTATGGGCGGGCATTTTATATGCAGAGTTGTTCTTGGGATAGCCAGAGATGCATTGGCAGTAAAATTTGCGTACCCGTGGCGATGGTGGGTGAAGACCTCAGCAGTCATACTTTTTAGCTTCTTTATAGTTTTTATAGTAAAACTTAGTTGTTTGATGTTGTATTTATATTGTGCTTGCTCCCGATTTATTGCGGTGTTGGTTGGATTCACCCGATGGACAAGTTGTATTGTTTTTTATTTATCATGTTAAATGAAGTGATTTTTATCGTTATCGAAAAATGCGTTGGTGACTATGATGTGGGGTTATTGGCGGTCCCGACCTCGAGGGCCCACAGGGCGGATCGTTACATTAGTCTTTGCAAAAAAGGGAAGAAACACTATGTCTTAACAAACATTTAGTTTTTTTTTTCATGCCAAATATTATATTTTTAATAGTAAATTTTCTAATAAATATTATGCATATCAATTATAGTTAAGTTACTGACTAAGTTAAATTAATTGTTAGATGATTTATGGTCTTAAACCCGACTTATAGAATGACTCTTATAGAATTTGAAATTGATAATAAATTGCTATTATTAAAGACTAAAAAATTAAAAAATTAAAAAAATCAACTTATTTCTTAATTACTTATTTGTATTTGGTAAATTATTTACCAAAATATTAAATGTTATGTAACTTTTAATATATAACTTCAAGTGGTGAGTTTATTTTTAATGACTCTTGCTTTCTCGTTATTATTGAAATATTATAATGTTGTCTTTTTAATAAGTTTCATTTGGGGAGAGAACAATTTAATCCTTGCAAAAGACAAGAAACACTATATCTTAACACACATTTGGAATATATATAGATCCATGTCTTGGAAATAGTCTCACCCTTAAATTTATATAGATTAGTTAATTTAATTAATTCGATTTACATTAACTAGTTAAAACTCCTCAATAGGAATTTTGCCCCAATCATTCTATCATTATTACTCTTTAACCCAAGGATTTTATAATCAATATTATTAAGATAGTTTCATTGTGGCCAATGTGATATATTTGTTTGAATTGAGATATTTGATCTCGTGAAATGTCCGGATTGAAACGATTTGATTGTACATGATTTAATCATTCAAAATATATAAAGTTCAATCTATATATTAATTAGACAATTAATATTTAGGATTCTGGAGTATGGAGCATTAGGGTTCTGATGAACTGAGGTCATTTCAAGTAATCTATATATTAAAGCAATAGTGGGTTAATATTGTTTAATATATTACTCTTGTCGATCCGTCCTAAGAGGCCACACAAAAATAATAAACCGAACAATGCAATAATTGTATTATAAACTTCTCGAGTCTAAAGTGAAATATAAAGGAAATATTCGGGATGAAAAATCGAGTCTCGGGGACATGGAGGAGGCCGAGTGGGCGATTATGAGGATGAGGGATTGTGGAGTTTTTTACTCCTTGAATCTCTTAAGTGTGTGCCTATATAAAGGTGATTGACTTCTCTAGAATAACTAATGTTCATATTTTGATTTAAGAAATCAAAATTCTCCCTTCTCCCACTTCCAGTCGGCCAAATTTCCCCCACTTGGAGAATTATTGCTTGAAAATATTACAATTATGTAAATATTGCATGAAAAACATTTTTTGCTGAATTACAAACTCTTTTGCATGTTTGATTTGTGTTTAATGGTGTTTTGAATCTTATTGATGAATTATGTTAACAAAATATTTACATATAATTAATTATTAATTATGAAATTATTCATTGTGGAAAATTTTCAAATAATATTTTTGATTTTTGAGAACTTTCGGAATTTTTCGAATTAATTTTTATGTCAGTTTATTAATTGAAAAGTGTAAAACCATCGATTTTGTCTTTGAATCGTGCTCAGACAGGAAAAGTGAAAAAGGCTGCTTTCTACGCGTCGGCCGTTCTTGACTTATGATAGCGTCAGCCAGTGGCGTCGCTGTCGAAAGTCAGCCAACGTCGCTTTGGTCGGAGAAAGTCAAGCGATGTCGCCCAGAGCTTCATGGACTCGAGCGAGCACGGTTTGATCCGTATGACCACTACCGAGCTAGACCTGAATTCGACACGATTCGTCAGGGCAAATGCGTTAGAGGTGCGTGTGATGACCGTGGAGCAGCGCGTAATAACGTAATGGCGTGACACGTCAGCGCCGTCAGTGATGATGTTGACATTGACATGGCGAGAACATGGACGAGGCGTGCGCGGACATTCGGATTCGTTGCAAATGTGTGGGCGAATCTCTGAAGCCTTGATGTCGTATCCGTTATGTGTTTGGGCTATTTAGATAAAATTTGGTCTTTTTACGGTTGGGCGTTGTTGGGCATGTCAGAACTGTCTTGGTCTAAGTTTGTTTTAAAGGGCCAATTGAGTTTTGAGTAATAACTAGGGTATAAAAATTCATTTTATTAGACATCAATTAGGCCCAGATTAATTTAATTTTCTTGATAAAAATTATTTTAACCACATTAAAATTAGTTCTAACTAGATTAGATTAAATTTTAATTGTTTCTTGGAATCAATTAAAACTAATGAACATAGATCAATTAAGTTCTAATTTTGATTAGGTTTAATTACAAAATTTCTAATTTGATTTAGTTAAATTGAGACCTATGATTATTAGATAATTAGAGTTTCAAATTATAACATAATTTAGAAATTAATCATCATAAGTGTAAAATAGTATTTTTTGGAAAATACTAGTTATTTTAATATTAGATATTAATTAACAAAATTTAATATTAGATATTAATTGTAACGACCGCCAGTCTGACATACGAGGTTAGAATCATCGAATCCACGGACACAGTCACGAATTCCGATGGATGACTCAAAATTTGAAAAACAGCGCACAATAAAGAAATAAGCAAATAAAAGCGAATCGTCTAAAGCGGTTTTAAGAAAATGATCCGTCGTGATTGTTTACCTTAATAACTTGGATTCTGTAACGACCCGCCAGTCGGCATACGAGTTAAATTAAATACAGCAGCGCATGCAAAGTCGCCGTCGTGGATGACAACAAAAGACTTCATTTGACATTAATAATAATAAAAATACACTTTTGTCCATTAAATGGTGAGCCCAACAACATATACAATAAAGCAGCGAAGCGACATAATACAAATTCACCTTAATTATACAACTCGAGGATACGCAAGAATCAAAATCTGACATAGGAAAGTATGACAACGAGACCCCTCGATGAAGTAATGCCAAAGCCCTATGATATACAAAATCGACAACAAAAGAGAGAAATGGTACGATGAGGAATTTCACATACCCATGCCCCGCCTCGTCTACGATCTTTAAATGCTGACTGTGATGCGAACTTCTCCAACTGACACCGATTGATCGACCTCTTAGAACCTAGGCATAAAAGCGCCGCCCATGCCAGAATAGAGAGTCGACTATTAATTTGAGTGAATACAAATACCACAGACTTGATCGCGTATTCATATTCATACTTATATAAATAACGTATTATGCTTATCACATCAACCGGGCCACCTGATGAATATGACCATAGAATCCTCTTATACGTGTTCATGTACTATACACATGAGCTTATAATCTAGTTAGCATATTCGTTCAAGGAAAGCAGTTTGACACCTGAAAAGGCATCAAATAGAATCCGCCTCAAATAGCCTACATGGGAATCACCTCAAATAATACGCACATGAGAATCAGCGTCCAAATAATACACGTATAGAGGGAATCAGCCCACGTGTCTAGCATATGAGGAATCCGCCTCCATAATCGGATGAGGCTCGCGCCAGTCACTCGGCCGAGACTCGCCTCTCGTGTGCATATCACAAAACCTCACGATCAGAGTACCCACCTTGATATACCCGCACTTTGAACTTCTCCCGGTGGGTCACCACCGCTCGGAAGTAACACTACAATCGAACACATCATTTCTGACCACATGACAGGTTACACAAAATTTCATAACATGAATCATATTCACAACTATCCATGATATAAATCGCAATCACTAATATCGCATGATGAATCATAATCTACGATACACATATCAAGGAATAATCCCCAGATATCTGCCAGTAATATATACAACATAATATATGAAGGTCCCCGTCGTGAGATTTGTACTCACCTCGAGCCCCAGCATTAATAATGACTCACAAGCTGATCCCTCGTCTTTAGATCCGGCTCAACTCTAGATAGCAGTGAGGATGATGAGGAGAAAGAAAATCCATAACACAGTCTTGAGTTTAGCGACAATGGATGAGAGAAATGGAAGAAAATTTGAGGCGGGGGAGAGTCAAATTTTTTTTGCCCAGAGGGGAAGAAGGTTTTGGATATGAGGATGGGAGATAGTGGTGGTAGGTGCAGGATATTTAGAGGAAGAAATTTAAGTTAGTTTGGTTTTAGAGTTTAATTTTACACGCTTCCGGCAAATCTCGATGCATGAAATAATATTGCATATTTGATGGATGCCATAGACTTTATAATATATTATTATATTATATAGATAATATGACTTTATAATTATTTTTCTTAAGGTGTCTTGAAATAACCGTCGTAAAAAAAAAAAAAATATATTATATATATCGTTTGGTGGTGGGAATTTGGAGATAGTATAAATACTTTTAGAAAAATGTCGATAGAATCGGTTTCACGAAATTTGATTACAAAAGTGGAGAAATAAAACCCCATGACAAAGCGGGACTTAAGTCATTCTAAATATCTCTTCAACACTGTCATCAATCATCCGCTATCACGCAAAAAAAAACCCGCGTTCCTCCCCGCCGGGTGTGACGAACCCCCGCTTGTTTCCCCTCACCTCCCAGAAAAATTTTCTTCCATTTCTTCCGTTCTTTTTATGGCTCGAAGACACAAAAGGTTGGTTTTTTATAACCGTCGTTCATACTATTGTCGAATGAAAGGTTAAATCTTGTTGGATGTTTCATAAGTTTTGGAAGTTGACTTTTGTTGACTTTTAAGATTTTTGAGATTTAGGTTTAAAATGGGATAGAGGTTTCGTAAAAGCTCAGTTCCCCGATTGATTTGAGGTGATTATAATTGATCTTTTGGGGTTGAAATGTGTTGTTTTGAGAGTTGACTTTTGTTGACTTTTCCCCGAACTACCTAAAATTGTATTAGCAGTATTTGGAATCTTAATATAAATTGTTTGTGTATAAGTTGTGATTTTTGATGTTGATTGGCAGTATGTTGAGTTGAATTTGTAGCTTTGGATTAATAATTGGGTTTTGATTAAAGGTTGTTAGAAATGGATTAATTAGTTGAGGGTGATTGTTGAGTTGATTAGAAATTATTTAAGAGTGTTGGAATTGGAGTGGGGGAGGTGGCGAAATTTGACAATGTTGGGGTGGTTGGAATTTTAAGTTGTTTTATTAGTGGATTTCTAAGCCGTCAATAATATTATCACCTAGAGTTGTTAAGTTGATCTATGGTATTTGCTTGGATTTAAAAAACTAAGCAGTATATCGTTGTAGTAGTAGTAATTGTATTTTCCAAATTGATTGTGATTAGGCATAGGTGTGGGAAGCGGTACTTGGATGGCCTAGGCGAGACATTTATTATCGTTAGCGAGGTGATATTTATCTGGTGTAGATTAATTTACTTCTTTGTGAATGTGTTGCGTTTATTGATGTTGTGAAATATGTGTGTATCGATGGGTTGATTATTGAGTATGATGTTGATTTAGTATTCTGATATATGTTCTTTCTTGTTGGGTTGATAAATTTTGAGGTCGAAATTTTATTAGTTGGAGTAGATTGTAATAACGTTCGTTCAAAAAAAAAAATTTAAAATTTTTTCTCGGTCGGTGGTAGGACCGATAGTATAAATAATTTCGAATAGATCGATGTCTGCTGAGACTAGTATTATACTGAGTATTAGTTTATGTCTGTAATTTTACATTTGGAGTCGGTTTCATTGAGATTTAAGTCTTACTGCGGAAAGTGGAAAATTAGCGAAGCCAGAGGCGGGACTCGAAGTTTTCTTAAATATCTTACCGTCCCACTTATCCAATAGCAGCTCGTCAACATGAGAGCAAATCTCATATTTTCTTCTTCTTTTATGGCGAGATTTCCCTTTGCTCCCTTGAGGTACTGTTTTATTTCTCTTGATTGTTCAACGAACTCAAAGATCGTTGGTTGAATATCTTCCATAAATCGTCTTAACGGATTAAAGGTAAGAAAGTTCAAATCTTTGGGATATTTCTTGGGTTTATATAGTTGAGTTTTAGTTGACTTTTGATGAATTTAATTGTGTTTCTAAGTTTGTTATGGGTAGTATGATGAAAATAAGTAATTAATTAAATGAGTTTAGTTGTTGTTTGAGGTTTATGGCGATGGTTGACTTTTTGCTAGGTTAGTTGACTTTTTTATATTTGACTATTTCATTTAGAAATGTGTAGGGGTTAATTGGGACCTTATTGCTTGTAGTTATTGTATGGTTAGGGTGTGATTTATAATCGATTAGAGGGTTAGGTTGAGAAAGTGTGATTTGTAAGTTGAGTTGTAATTGAGATTTTGGAGTATAGGTTATTAATTATGGACTTGAGGGTTATATAGATGGCTTATAAGTTGATTTGAAATGTTAAAGTGATAAGGTGGAAATTTTAGAGGGCCGATTGGAGTTGTGTCAGAGACGGGGTTGTTATTTAATTTGTCTTATTCGTCGTTTTAGATGGTTCCAGCAATCGTTCATGGAGTTGGTAATGTATGTATCTTCTAGAGCATGAAGTATATTAGTAGGTTTTGATTGTACTTTCGGGTGTTGTTTTTTGTTAGGTGTTGATCGTGGAAAGGCGATTACCGTGATTGTGTTCCGCGAGGATTTTATGGTAGTAGCCGAGGTAGTGCTTATCTCACTTGGAGTCTGCAGTACGTGCTACTTTAAATTTTGCGAAACATTTCAATTTGTGGTATGATTATATAAGAATAGTATACATGTCATTGTTGTATGATTATGTGTGATTCGTTGTGTATTGATCCATGATATGATTTTTGTGATTGTATTTTTTATTAGGCGTTGAAGATTTGCTTGAGGTAAGTAATAGTTTGAACTCTCGACTTACGTTAACGTGTTTTGTGGCCTTGTCGGCATTTTACGTATTCGAGTAGGCATGACAACAGCATTTACGTGACCTTGTCGTTGTTTGATTGATTTTTTATTGTGAGGCGTTTTTAGCTGTGTGCTTTGATATTGTTTGGGAATAGATAAGTTAGTTGTTGGGAGGTGTTGGTTGGGTTATGCGTGACTTTGAGATGACTTGAGTATTAGGATATATTATTTATGTAGTTGGGATGATTAGGGGTTAGGTGACTCTCCTTCCTTGCAGGATATGTGACGCTATTGGCCTTATACTACGGTATAAGTGCGGTTTGGCCTTATACTTCGGTATAAGAGCGGTATGATTATCTATGATCACTTTGCTGTGTGCATTGTTGGTGTTGGCCTTATACTACGGTATAAGTGCGGTTTGGCCTTATACTTCGGTATAAGAGCGGTATGATTATCTATGATCACTTTGTTGTGTGCATTGTTGGTGTTGGCACTTTATCTTTATGGTATAAGAGCCGGGTGTTTATTAGTGATTGGTCCGTTCCTGCGGGTAGGCCCAGTTGAGAATATGCGCGTTAGGGTTGGTATAGTTGTGGAGATATGAGATTGATGCTTTGATAGCTAGAGTTATAGTCGTAGTTGAGTCTCTGTGATTTTTAATGCAGGTGATTGTGTGCACTTATTGAGGCTTTTAGTATTATATCTTGAGATATTATGCACGAGACTTTCTTTGGAATTTTATGATATGGCTTGCTTATTAGGTAGTCACAGGTATATACATATTTATTCTGTTGACTACTATATCTATTAATTTGTCTCGTTTCGTATGGCTTAAGTTTATTTTGTGTTAAGTTTTCACTAAGCTTGACTTCGCCTATTATTCGTTTTTGGGCGCATTTCATTTGTGCCGGGTTGACGGGCGGAGTAGTTAGTCGGGAAATTTGTTTGAGAGTTTATATTCAGTGACTAGGTCTTGTCGAATTCGGCGAGATCCTCTTGATCTCGTTGTATGGTGTTGTCGGCCGTTTAACGATTGTTGTATTTCATTTTGAAATTTAGCTTGTCGGCAATTATTTTTTGTATTAAGGATAAATTTTACTCCCAGGTTGTAGCACCCGGCATTCTTGTCTTTTTAAGATATGTTGTATATATGGAGTTGGTTGGTTAAATATATACACGATGGATTTGTAAAATTTTAAAAAACTATTATTTACGTAATTTTAATTGTAAATCAAATTTTTGGATAAGCGTAGTTAACAAGCTGAGTCGTCATTAGGTATGGTGACTACGGTGTTCGGGATTATAATGATATATATATTTATATATATATATATTTATATATATATATTTATATATATATATATGAACCTCATTTAAAGTAGTCTATATGGGAATTACTTGTACTCCGGCCATTATCATTGTATTCCTACGTAATATATATATATAATATATATATTTATATATATATATATATTTATATATATATATTTATATATATATATATATGAACCTCATTTAAAATGATTCAAATTTAATATGCAGCCTGCACTCTCTAGATATACGTGTATCTTCGGGCTTATTCATATGTGTAGTTTCCGTTCACTTATCTTCCACTCTGATATCTCATGTTGTATAGTTGGCAGGTCTACACAGGTGTAATCTGATAATAATTGGTCATCAATTATTATCTCTTTTCTCCGTCATCGTATTCTTGGGTTTGTCTAAAAAGTCTCCAGCGGTTTCGTCAAAGTACATTGAAGCAAAGAGATGAAACCTCTTGTAGTAAATATTCCTCACATGATGATCCTTGACGTGGGCTTTTAATGAACCATATGATTTATTTTTTCAAGTAGGCATTATTGTTAGAAGTTCATTTCAAATGTTAGGATAAATTAATAATACATGCAGTTCAATAGCCTTATATATAATATATGTAATAATAGTAGATTAATCAATACTCATAACTCAGCGGATTCATCCGATTAGTAATGTGAAGACCGCCCGTGAGCCTCATTACGACAGCAATACGTAATC
>JADFUC010000924.1:0-96025 GCA_019722365.1 Lithospermum erythrorhizon
CTCAGTACTTCGTTCAGTTACGTATTGCTCCCAGACGGTATCGCCTTATTTGGAGCAAGTCCTTCTCGCTAATACCACGAAAGCAATCCTCACAATCGTCATCCCCGAATAAAGCGGAACCCCGCTACGGTCAACTTTGGTCAATGGCCATAATCAAGGAAACGATCCTTGATGAATCTCTACATGTCATGGTAACCCCGAAAGCTCACAACACCGATCACGCTCGTAGAGGCGGTATTCGCGGCCTCCAGCCCGTGGATCGGCCTGTCACGCTCTCGAAATAACATGACCAGGGGAATTGCACTTTCGCCAGCGGGGCACATTTGGAAAACTTGGCATACAAGCGAGGTGGCACATCTCGAGTCACCGACACAATGCGGAAATACCGTGTTCTCGCTCCCCTCACAGAATATATCGAGAATATCGTGATGAATACCGCCTGAGCTTCGTCAAATACTCCCGAAAACTTCGGTTCATCAAATCACCAAAATATGATTAATCAAATGGCATCGCTATAAATTCTGTGTCCACTGCCAGATCGGGCTTGATTTGAATATCCTCTCGCTTTGATCCTCAGCGGTATTAACGGACACTTAAATCAATCTTGAGAACACCTTGGCATCCTTGGTGATGGAAACAAATGTCAATTACGGGCAATGGGTATCGGTTCTTAATGGTCACTTTTCAAGCTGTCTAGTCATTACCTGACCTCATAAAGGAACCGTCAGCTAACACAAACAACACTGAGTGCGCTTGAGGAATACGCTCGTCGATGAATCCCGCGTCACTTTGACTCACGTAGCCCCGAGTCCATGATTCTTGACTCGGCTGGAGCCATCTTATGCGGTGGAAGAGAATTGGTACCGTGCAGGGAATAAACACCAGTAGCAAAATTCGATCTCCTACTGGTAGCAGCCCGGTAAGTCCTGAGGAAAAAGCGTCCTTGAACTCTCTAACTTGACACATGCCTGCTACGCTACTCGCCTGCCTCGAATCAACCCACATGCCCACGAGGCCAATACACCCAGCACCGGCGAGATCAATCCTCCCAGCCTCAAGTGCGACCTGAAACTTCGAAGGAAAAATCTTTTACGTCTCCCCTTGAATCGGATGTCTGATTGCTCCCCGAACCCTTGGTAATGCTTCCGATGGCGATCAATAGCGGCATGATGTTTCCCCCTGACGATCCTTACGAGATAAGGTCAAATCGAAACTCAAATGAAATGCTTGGAACCATGGTGACCTGAGCAATCAAAGGGCCGGTCTGCATATACCAATCAACAGCATTGAAAGCTTCCTCACCGGGTGTATTAAAATCTCCAGTGGAGCAGGCAAGGCACACAACATACAGATAAGGCAGAAAGTAAAACTGCAGAAACAAAGAATCGTAGCGAGGAATCAAACAACTTTTGGCCTCGGTATCATCTACAATATTGTTTTTGTCGCCCCTTCTGGGGGTATCGCATTGCCTCACGATGAGTAACGGCATGAATCTGCCCTCGACCAGCTCCGCTCAGGAGGCGCTACCCGGCACTCCTCACAGTCCCTCTGACTCTATCCCCGGCCTCTGGCGGCATTGAATCGACCACCACGACTCTCCACGATGGCACTCAGTGACATTCTTTGAAATCTTAGCCATCCCTCTGCAGGAAAATTTGGGGACACTTAAATGTCTTGGGCTGGCATCGATAATAAGACCGCCTCTCGGCAAATCTGGCATGTGCCCCAATCGACCACAATTGTAACAACGGATGCCTCTTTTGGACCCCGGAAGACTAACAAAAGTTCCCGGATCTGAGCCAGTGGAAGGAGTGTAACCTTTCAGTGGCGTGAACCTTGAAGTGACTACTGCCCGGGGCAGACTCTGTTTGGTCGTCTCCCTCTGAACTCTAGGTAGAAGGCCTACCGGAAAAAAGAAGTCTCGAATTAGAGCTCCTCCTCGATCAGCTCGCCTGCCATTCTGCCCAGTCCATTTCCATCTTGGCTGCGTTCCTCGGCATGAAGCTAGTAAAATAAACAGTGAGATGCAGTGGCATTATCTCCACGTCGGCCCATCCACGAATCTAATGATCTCTTCGCCTCTACCGGATAAACATCGAAGTAAGTGACACAGAATCAATGACTGTCTCATCACGCCTCCATTTGACCTCGAACCACAGTCAGCGAAATCATTTCTCAGAGGCGCCATGTGGGTTTAAGCAATAATTCTCCCGGGAAGAGCTCAACAAATCGCTCAGGACACATAGACCTCCTCACCACTTGATGGAGGCAGCGCTCAGTTCTCCCTTGGTCTGCGGCACAAAATGAGATCTCTATAAGTAGCAAGCTTGCTCTGCATGCAGCCCCTTGATCCCGTCGGCCTAAAAATTGACCGTATCGGATGAACTGTGCTTTGCTCTACTTGAACCTCACGAAAACTTGGGGCATCACTGCTTGAAAGCCGATCAAACAACATACGGAATTGAACTTTTGTTGCTCGACGCTTTGAGCATTAGCGCTCACTCTCACGAGGTCTACTGACCTCCACCGGCATGCTCGGAAGAATGCGCCTCCGGACCTATTTGAGTGCTTGTACTCATCGGCCAGTATACCCCGGCTCGGCCTCCTGCAGCCTACCCGGGCGCTCTCGGCTACCTCGCCCGCGCTCACAGGTGGCGTCTCAGTGATCGCAACAAAAGACTACAGTTAAAAAAGACACCGCTCGCGGCGGCTCAAAGAACAGAGTCGGCCACCGCAGAGATAGCCCACAATCACGAGCACAAAGCTCACGATACCAAAATTAGCGACCCGCCCAATTCGACGCACGAGTGAGAGTCATTAAAATCGAATTACGAGAGTCACCAAACCGATAGGCTGGGTTTAAACACAATTCGTTTGATTCAAAATGTAGTCACAATTAAGTTTCCCCAATCAAAAGCAGTTTTAAAATTTATAATCCGTATTTGATATCGAAGCTTGTGCTATATATATATACAACATATCCCGAGATAAAATGGAAATGATCAGATAAAATAATGACGAAGTAAACAATTTAAAGTTTCAAAGGAAAATACAAGTAAAAGCAGTTGACAACTACGTCAAAATCGGACCATTGAGGATCTCATACCGATGTAACAAAACTAGCCACTCGGAACAAAATTACAAAAGCGACTGTTAACAATGGCCATTTGTCAACTGGCACAAATGGAAATGCCTTGATGCGAAAAGGGGTGTAGCGCATGAGGCTTGAGTGAGGCACAACACGGGGTAGACTACCCAATCACGGGCAGTGATCCGCCAATATAATAGTCAAATATGAATGATGAAATACATATATCCGGGACTACCTAAAAAGGTCATCTGGCAGCAGTTCCCACGAAATCTCGGACATAATAATACATGAAAGATATAATAAGAAAGTTTAAGCCAAACACACAATTCGAGAGAAAGAAATCGAAGACTCGGCAATGACTAAAACTACAGTCATCAGGCCTCTATCTACCATATCCCGCTTTGTATACGACCTCTAATGTAGCGTATGCTGTCGTCTACTGCGAGGAATGGACTAATCGATAATCACCCAGCATATACCGCGGTATAAGGCCAAAACAGCAGCTTATACACAAAGTATAAGGCGCGCTTATACACAAAGTATAAGGCCGCATCAGCGCTCATACACTAAGTACAAGGCACACCCCACATTTCTTATACAGCTAAGTATAAGGCACACACGCTCTTATACGCTAAATTATAAAGTAGCGCATTCTTACTCTGTTAAAGTATAAGGCAACTTATACACTAAGTATAAAGACACATGCTCGTCAGCATATCTGCTGAGGAAGGAAAGTCGCTAACACAATCATCCCTGACATAGATTGAATCACGTGCTCAGGTCATACGTACTCTAACCGTCACTACCGGTAACCACCTCTGCACTCCCCGAGCAATATCCAAGCCTGACTAAAACATCTCACAATCGTAAGTCAAGCATGTCGCCGTAATAAATCATAAGTCTTGAAATAGTGAAATTAAATAAGTTGGGAGTTCAAGCTATTACTTACCTCAATGATCTTGACATAATATAATCACATAATCATATAACAATTACATATGTCATTCTGCAATAATCATAAATACTTGTATAATCAATTTTCACGTAATCATATCATAATACTTGTGTATATCATTCTCACATAATCAATATCAAATAACATGTTCTATGATTTTAAAGTAAGTAAGTAAAGTATGACAAGTGAGATAAGTACTACTTTCTCTGGCTAACTAAAACCCTTGAGAAAGAGAATCAGAATTAATGCCCTTTTCACGATCGATATATGACACCGAGAAATTATAATCAGGCTATTACTATCTAGGCGTTCTAGAAGATACATAACCAAACTCTTAGTGGAACTATTTCCAAATAGTACCTTGGCCCGGATAACTATCGAATTATAATCTGCATCAGACCATGACAATCGGATTTACGCTAAAAATTCCATCTTATCCCTTTAACATTTCAAATCAACTTATAAGTCATTCCTAATTGTCAGCCGGGTCCACTAATTAACAACTTTATAATCGAAATATCGAATTATAAGTCAGCAGGAATTAACACTTTTCAGCATAACTCACTTTAATCAATTTTAAATGCTTGATTACTTGTCATGACCTTCATTAAGGCTGAAAATAACCTCTACACATTTAATGTATCTTGAAAAATATCAACCCAAAAGTCAACGAAAACCTAAAAAGTCAACTCGGCCATGCGTCCTCGAAGCGACCTACAAATCATGATTAAGCACTTACATGCATCATAGAACCCGTAAAATACTTAGAATCATCATAAAATTAGAATTATGGAAAAGTCAACTATGTAAACCAGAAATATCTCGAAAAGACTTAATTTCTTACACTTAGCTCGAGAAGAATGATGGGAGAAAGATATTAATAGATCTTGATGCGGGCGACCGTGAAGAAATGGAAAATGAAATTTTTTTTAAGGGAGGGAGTGAATATCTCGGCCAAAACCATGAAAGAAGAAGATGATGAAGTTTTGATAATGATGATGTGGAAGATAAGCATATTTGGAATATTTAAAAACTTCAGTCTGGATTCGGTTTCGGTTAATTTCTCATTTTATAAGTAGTTAAATCTCAACGAACCAGGAATTTCAAAGATAAAATATTCCATGGCGAAAACTACTAAATTATAAATGTAATTAGGCTAAAAATTTTGCAATAATATTATCATCGATATTATTTATCTTATCCCGGAGTTGACCAATTTTAATTTTTTTTTTCGTAACGGGTTATTACTCACTTAAATGAATATCGTTATTAGTGGTTATAAGCTCATGTGTATAGTATTAGGTGACATAAAGCTGATTACATGTGATTATATATAAGAATATGATTATATGTAGTGGATAAAATATGTGGTATTTGTATTCACTCGGCTTTTATAAATTTGGCTCACATTCTCACATGGGCGGGCGTGTCATGCTTAGGTTTCTAGGGGTTGATCGTCAAGGTGGGAGAGCGTCGGCCAATTTCGCGGATCAAAAGATCGTAGGTGAGGCGGTAGTGGCATAGAAGATCCTCAACATGCCCTTTCCTCTTGTTATGTTTTAGCTTTGTTTGTACATTGAGGGGTCGTGGAGATTATGTGTATTATATCAGTTGTATTATTCGAGGGTTGATGTATGTTTTGTTCTTTGATACGTTTTTGTGTGCGGTGTTGTTAGTTACTTTGCCCGATGAATAGCGTATTCTTATTATTAATGTCAAAGGAAGTCTTTTTATATTGTCATCCATTGATCGGTGACTCACAGTGTCTGGGGTTGTTGATGACATAACCTCAGTGACACACGACACAGTGAGTCGTTAATTTTGGTATTGCGAAGCTTAGGTTTCGGTTTACGTGGTGTCTGTGTGGTTATGTGCTAGGTACAAGACCATTCAGTGGTTGTCGATATTCAGTCTTGTATTGGTCACGGATCTTTCTTGCTTTCGTTGACCGTTGGTATTGATGATGCTACTTGGAATATTTTGTCGAGGAAGCTAGCGTGTGGCGCCATAGGAAGGTTGAGATGAATCGTGTTCGTTGTTGTAAGTTGACATAAGGATTGAAGCGGTTAGTAACTTTGATGAGTATATGATTGAAGTTGGATTATGAAGAGCCTTACGTGTTGTCATTGATGATACTATACGGATGGCAGTTTCCATTAAGTTGAGTAGATTACGTCTTTACTCACGGATAACGGTTTTTATCAGGATGTGAACTTCAAGGCAGCGTGTGGAAATGAGATCTTTAAGATATGGGTAGATTTGTCGAAATTTGGTTGGAGAAAAAAAGAGATGTCAAAGATGTTGGGAAGGAATCTATAATGTTGGATTTGGAGTTGTTAAGTGGTTGAGGTATTTATGTAAATCTAAGAGTGTTAAGGGTAATATGGTGATTGTGGTATAAGATTGTTGATCCTTAGATGCGTGAAGTTAAATCGGTGCTGTTGAAATAATTGGTGGAAGAATATTTGGTGATAATTATAGTAGTTGGACCCGAGTGTTAGGAGTAGAGAATCATTTGGATTGGCGTATAAGGATGGACCAGCACAGCTGAAGATGAAGTAAGTTAATGAATCTTGTTGTCCGATGTAGATATGAATATGAGAGGCCGGAAGACAATATCAAGTGTTGTAATAGGTTGATATTGGAAATTACATCTCGATGGATACTAAGGGAATTGAGGATAGTAAAATGGAAAATTTTGCCGCCAAAAACATTTTTCACGATTGAATTGATTGTGTGAGGTTATCGGAATCATCTAGATGCATTGGAATATGTTTGTACATCGAAATATTAGAGGCTGTATTGGTGAAATTAAATTGTGTGAGTACTCACATTAGTGGATATAAAGGTTGGATTTAATGTAGGCTGACAGGTGGATGAAAATGAATATTTTAGTTGATTACCATTATGAAGTTCTAAATCGCTTAAGTTGTGAGCGTTGCTTGAAGAATAAAGAAGTGGAATAACGAGATTTTGGGACTACGGGAGAAGAAAAGATGTTTAGTAGTACTACATTAATAAACTATTTAAGTGGGATGGAAAATCAATAACGATTGGTGTAGTAACTCACGAAGAAGGAAAGAATTGTTGCAAGAAGAAATTGGATTGTGCAGTTGGGCGGGACTTTAGAAGAAATTACCGGATGAAATGAAAGTGAAGCCTACGTGAGCGACATATTAAGATGATGAGACTAGAGGGAGTTGTCTCAAAAGTGCATTATGTATCCAATCAGTGCGGAATAGCCTTTGTAAAGAGGTATGATATGTGGAGTACGTGTTATCTTGATGTATGATATGTGGGGATTATATTAGGTATGATTGGGAAGGAGAAAGTATGAAGTTATGATATAAATTCGGTGAAAATGGTGGGTATATCAAAGACTTAATTAAGGATGCAATTTAGTTGCTCGAGCAGTCAGGGAAAAGATATGAAAGGGAATGATAATTTCTTGGAAGACTTGAATATTGTATGCAATTTATATAATGAATTAAGGGCTCGGATTTGAGTTATTAAGTTGGGGTGTAGATATTTATGATAACCCGGAGTGATAAAGGAGTGCGGTGTTTGAATATTATACTGTTTCCTGGTCAAGTGTTAACTTGTTGCATCCCGATTGGAAGGTTGAGAGCAAATTTTTATAGGACGAGTGGAAGTTAATGGATACAGATGATATGTTTAAATATTTTAGATGTGATCTTATGATGATGTTGTAGAACTGGAATCCTGTAAATGATAAGATTTGAATGCGGCTCGCTGGAGAGTTGGACTAACGATAAGGAAATTAGTGGGAATTAGTAGTAGGAAATAATGATAGATGCGGGATCTCATTAGTAAGAGAAGTACGATGGTTGATGTATCCAGTCATAAATGGAAGTTAATGGTTTAAAGAATAACATGGTGGAAACTAGTGATGGTGATGTGTTAATGTTATTTCTAAGGATTAGCAATTTATGGCTACTGAGTGTAGATAAAAGTTGACAAATCCCAAATGGGCGATGGGGTATTAACAAGTGTGGTAGAATATACATATTTGCGCTTGATAAAGTCCGAACATAATTATGGGAGCAGGCTGGATAAAATTGGTTGTATAATGTGGGACTTGGTAGTTTTGGGGTGTATTGTGATTAGAGAAGAATTGGTACCGTGAGAGGAAAGCATATTTCGTTGACCCAGAACTTTAGAGGGTACTAAGAGGTTCATACTTATGATTCTGGTTGGTGGATTTAGAGAGATGCTTAACAAAGATGATAATTGAATTGGTATAAATAGCTTTACAAATTTTCCCTGTAAGGTTGAATCATAATCACAGTAATTGCAAATTTTATGTTGAGTAAATCGTAAGATTTCATAGTCGTAATAATTAAATGGTGACATGAGTCAAGATGATAACGTCGACTTTGATTTGAAAGACTTATTAATGATGAGCGAATTAAATACCTCAGTAAGGAATACAACGATTGAAATCCGATTCAAGGACAAATAAGGAAGAAATGCTATGTGTTATCCCGATATAACCCTCAGCGGAAGAGGCGGTGGCTATTATGTGGGATATAAGGCAGATGATGTGTAAGACGTGAGTTAATAGAGATGATAATTTAAATAGGAGGAGGTTTCTTATAGTAATAATAATTTCCAAGCTAGTGTTGGGATAACAAGCCATACGAGGTTATTGAGGAAATGTTGAATTCTAATATGTATTTGTAAATAGGAGCGGAAGGAAAGGAAAGTATGACTACAATGAGTGATGAAAGAACTGCATTAGGAAGAATGAAACTTCGATATAGCTTCTAGGTGAAAACGGCGTTGAGTATGTTGAATGATGAAGAAGTAACATTGGGTGAATCCTATAATATAGTTAAGCGAATAGGAATGAGGATCCAGGAAGTACTATGCTGAAGAAGGATGACTAAGGGAATACAAAAAGTGATCGGTGTTAATGTCTAACTATTATGAGTAGAAGCACGTTGACGATAATTGTTGGTATAAAAGTTCAGAACGAAGTGTGAACGTGGAGGGAATATGGTAATTTTGCAATTTTCAACTAATGTAGAAACTGAGACTCTAGGAATGCGAATATGCGGAAAGGTGATATTGGTGGCTATTTGAGCTGGTAATAAGTTGTGATGATAGGGGTTGCCAAGTAAGTGGTATGAATGACTGGTGGACGTTGTAGTATGGCTAATATATATATGCATGTTATGGTATTATGATATAGGAAATTTGATGTTGATAAATCGCTTGATAGGCAGGAAATGTATGATGTTAATAGTGAACCTAAGATATATCCGCTATGGTAAAAAGTTGACATAAGGATAACCGTGATAAATGCGTGAATGGTAAATGAATATAAGAGGTGTGTGATGATAATGTATTGACAGTGGCGATGTAATGCAGTACAATTTATATATGGAGGTAAGATTTGTTAAGGTGGATAAAATTTATACTATCAAGTGGTGTTTAAAGGTATATATGTGGGAGCATTAAATAGTAGGGTTATCGGTGATGTATTACATATCTTGGTTGTATCTTTGGAAAACATTGGGTATTTACTATATTCGGATGTCGATAGTCAGTAATGAAAAATTTGATGAGCTGAGCTTGATAAGGGAACTAACCTCCATATGAATGAATCTAATAGTCAATAGCGAGGTGATGATATGATGACAATTATGGAGTGGAGATGATAGATATTAGTGATATGAATATTGAGGTAGAGTGGTATAGAGTGATGGTTGTTTATGATATTGGTAATATGATAAAATAGGAGTTAGTAGTCGTTGATGTAATATAACATATTATATGATGATATGGTGCATGGAATAGAGGCGGTTGAGTGTTTACAAAGGCGGATGAGTTAGCGTAGTCGATATGACAAAAAAAGCTGGAGTGCTTAATATCGCTTGACCATTAAAGATATGACTGGACTATATATTTTGAGTAGTGGTATATTGTGAATGTAATTACCAGGTATTATGTGAACTATTAGGATAAGTGCTATATTGCTTAGAAATTTGATTAGATAAGATGTCGTAACGTTAAATTAATAAGAGCATATTGAAGGCTAGTTGGGACGATAAGAAAATCGGGTCTTGAGTAAATTTCGAGGACGAAATTTTATAAGGTGGGTAGGTTGAAATAACCCGTTACGCTTAAGCGATTGAAATGTGTTACATATTTCGGTTGGTGGTGGGACCCGGAGATAGTATAAATAATTTCGGAATAAAATCGATGTACCGGGACTAGTATTATGTGAGTAGTAGTTTATGTCATGGGAAATTTTACATTTGGAATCGGTTTCATTGAGATTTAGAAATGCGGAAGGTAGATATATAAGCCAAACAAGCGGGACTTAAGCCATTCTTTAAATATACTTATCATCCTTATCTCTTTTCATTAAATCATCGAAAACAAATCCGTCCAGCTTTCCCCCACGGTTTGGCCGAGATTCAGCTTCCCTCTCCCTTGAAATTTTCTTCCGTTTAACTTTCATGTGATTGTTGCTTCGCTTCAAGGGACAAGTTTAGTAGATTTCCCCTCCTCATCCTCATCTTATCTAGGTAAAATATCAAATCTTTTGAGTAATTCTTGAGTTTGGAGAGGTTGACTTTTTAGTTGACTTTTTACCAATTGAATATTAAACTTTTGAAATATGTTATGTAGTCTTCCATACATAAGATTGTTTTTGAAGTTAAAGTTGGAATCTCTTTTTTGGATATTTTTTCATGGTGAGATGTTGACTTTTTCGTTGACTTTGGTTGACTTGAGGTTTGAGGCTTTAAAATGGTATAGAGTTATCGTCTAAGTTTGGATTATGTGATAGAAATGATATTGATTAGTTTATTATTAGAATATATGTTTTTTGAGGAAAATGCGAATTTGTAAAAGTGTGTTGTTGGAGTTTAATATAGTTGTTTTGGAGTATAGGTGTGATTTTAAAAGTGGTTGATTTGGGGAAGATTGAGTAGTAATTTAGTTGGGAAATAAACGTTGCGGTAATGATGGGTAGATTAGTTTGAAATCGATTGTTGGATTGATTAGAAGGTGATTAAGTTTTATGGATTTGGGAGTAATAAAGTGATGACCGAATATTGGGATTGATGAAGTTGGTAATTAGAATGTAGTTAAGTTGGAATTTTAGAAGTGTATACTAATTTCGGAGATAGGATGATTACTAAAAGTTATTTTTGAATTGTGAGATGTGGTATAATACTCGGGGTTTAATAGATGTTAAGAGGTTATTCGGAATGTGTTTATAATGTATAATTTCTTTTTGAATAGGAGTTGAGTCCGGACCTAACAAAGTGGACTACCTAGAGTTATCATTATTGCTTTTTAGTTGAGGTGAGTCTGAATCTCACATTCAGGGCTTTCACTTCATATATATTATGTTTATATATTTGAATGTGTTTTGTCATGGGATTATTTTGACATGTGTATTGAGTTATTGAGATTAACGTTATGAGATAGTTGTGATTATGATTCATGTTATGAGATTGTTGTGAATTCACTGTGGAATTCTCTGCGTGTGTTGTGTGTACTTGTGCTCACGTGTGTGTGTGTGTTGTATGACTCTTTGTGCATGTTTATTTGATCGATATGATATATATATGTGGAGGCGGTGAATTACTTCCCGACCCGGGAGGTTTGGTGTGATATGCATATTGAGTGGGTAGCCCGTGGATTCGGGAGGTTTGGTGTGATATGCATATTGAGGGGGTAGCCTCGGTCGGGAGGATTGAGGTGGATTCCTCATCTGATTATTTGTGGAGGTGGATTCCTCATTTGTTTATTGTTTGTGGAGGTGGATTCCTCATTTGTTTATTGTTTATTGAAGTGGATTCTTCGTTTGATTATTTTGTGTGTTGAGGAAGTGGGTTTCCACTTAGAAATGAATATGCGTTATTGATGGTTATAAGCTCGTGTGTATAGTATTAGGTGACATCGTGCCAGAGGATTCTATGTGATTTGTGTGATTATTCATTGTGTAGCACAGTTGTACCTCCATATATTTATATAAATATGATTATATGTGAAATTGGATAAAATACGTGGTATTTGTATTCATTTTCGGCTTTATAAGCGATCACATTCTCATGGGCGGGCGTATCGTACTGAGTTTCTAGGGTTGATCGTCGAGGTTGCAGGAGGCATCGACAGGCTGGGTTAAAGATAAATAGGTGAGGCGGTAGTGGCATAGAAGATCTCAGCCGGTCCTTTTCCCTCTTTGTTATGTTTTCAGCTTTTGAGCTTACATTGAGGGGGGTGAGTGTGTGACCATACTACAAATATGTTGTATTGTGGAGATTATGTGTGTGTATTGTATGGTTGTATTAATCGAATTTGATGTATGTTTTTGTTGGTGATACGTTTTTGTCGGTGTTACATTAGTTCACGCGATGGACAAAAGCGTATTATTATTAATCAAACAAAGGAGATCTTTTATGTTGTCATCCATCCAATGGGGTGACTTTCTGAGTGTATAGGTTGTTGATGACCTTAACCTTAGGGCGCCGACACAGGCGAAGATGGAATTGAACTCATTTAAAAGGTCAGGATTCACGCTATATGTTAGATTGTTCGATAATGGACATATTAGAATTAGCTTCAGCGTTGGCGTTAGAGGTTATGATGGCTTACTAGGGTCCACTTCATAATATATATATATATATATATATATATATATATATACTCTATATATATATATATATATATATATATATATATATATATATATATATATATTTAATAAGATATTAGATTAGCAGATTAATATATTACTCTTGTCATTCAGTCTGAGGAAGTCTGCAATAATGAAATCAAACTATAATGCGATTATAACTTGTTAGGGTTAAAGTGTAACTATAAGGGAATCATTCCCAGGACAAAGATTCAGGTATTGAAACTTTTGCCTTGACTTTACTATTAAGGAAGGAAATTGATTTGGGCTTTTCAAACCAATCATTGAAGTCTAGTTTTTTGGGTTTTGAACTTCTATAAATAGGTCATGAAGTTGAGAATTATTCTTTGCTCATTGACTTTTGGCTTTTGAGAAAAGCTAAAGGCAAAAATCTTTCTCCCTCCCCCCTCTTGGTCGAAACTAGAAGGGAAGAAAAACCAGGTTTTTCTTCTTCCTCTACTTCCTTAGTTAAACTTTAAAGAATTCAAGTAAAACACAAAGAAGAATTTGATTAATCATTAGTGTGGACAACCTATTTGGTTGTTTGAAGCCTTCTCAGATCATATGCCTCTTCATAATCTAGGTGGCAGGTACATACAAAATTTCTGATCTAATTATTCTTCTTATAATCTCTTAGGGTTCTTGGGAATCGAATTAGATAATAAAATATTATTATTTTGATCATGAAAACCCAACATCATGGGGAATTGGTCATGTTAGTGGGAGTTGGTAACTACGAAAAGTGTATTTTGTAGATAAATAAGTGGGAGATATTATGTCAGTGTTTATCATCAAATTATTTATCCTAAGAATGGAAACCCCCATAATGAACTGTCTATATTGACCCTATAAATGAATAAAAAATAAACAAGTATCAAATGAACCACAAGTAATAGCCATTAAGAAAGTCTAAAATTCAAAAAACTTAGTTAACATAAATGTGACTTAAGCATTTGTAAAGAGCCAGTTTCTTTCAATCAAGTCATGGAATGTAACACTTCCAAAAAATGATTCAATGCTATGAAAAAGAGTTGAAATAAATGGATGGCAACAAAATCCGGGACCTAGTTGATTAGCCTAAAGGTTTAAAACAAGTCGATCATAAATGAATCTTGAAGATCAAACGAGACTCTAAAGGGAAACATTATAACTTTTAAAGTCAGTCTTGTTTCTAAAGGTTTCTCTAAAAAAACAAGGTGTTGACTATAAAAAAACCTTCTCTCAAGTCTCTAAGAAGGACTATGTAAATTATTTTGTCTTGGGTGGCTTGTTATGGTCTAGAGATTCACCAAATGAATGTGAAAGCCGCATTTTTGAATGAGAAGTTAGAGGAAGACGTTTATATAGACTAACCAAATGATTTTGTGTTGTAAGAAAAGATAACTAAGTATGTATGTTTAAGAAGTCAAAATATAGTATTCAAGACTATGGTATGTTAAATTACACAATACCGTTAAATCATGAAGGTCAGTGGGAGTAAGTCTATTATTTTAATCCTATATGTTGACATTTTTCTTGTTGCTAATGATGTTGGATTATTACATGACGTAAAAAACTTTTCTCTAATATTTATACGTAAAAGATATGTAATTGTCATTTAAATATACCGTGGCATAACGAAGGGATATTAGCCTATCACAGAAAATTTAGATCAATAAAGTTTTAGAGATGTTTAGCATGAAAAAATACTTTTAGAAAATGGTTCCAATTTAGGGGACAATTTTAGCCTATTTCATTGTCCCAAAAATGAATGGGAACTAGAAGAGATGAAATATATTTCCTAAGCATCGGTGATTGGAAGTATGATGTATGCTCTAACAAGCATGTACTCGGCCAGATATCAGCTTTGTTGTTGGTGTACTTAATCGATATCAAAGTAATCCTCGAATGGATTACTGGAAAGATTCAAAAAAGGTCCTTAATTTTTACAAGACATCAAGAACTACATGCTTATTTATAAAAGAACAAATAGCCTTTAGGCGATAGGCTACTCATATTCAAACTATGCCAATTGTTTGGACTCATCAAAATCGACATATGATTACATATTTTATTAGCCGAAAGAGTTATGTTATGTAAAAGGGAAAATCAATCGGTTATTGGCACTTCCACTAAGAAAATGAATTTGTGCATTCTTTGAGGCAACCATTAAAACTTCATGGTTATAGAAAGTAATCTTAAGACTTAAGAAAGTAACCATTAAAACTTAGAATTATTGTATAGTTCTACAACTATCTGCTTCTCTAAGAATGAGGTGTACTCTATTACAATACTTATCACTCAAAAAAGAACGACGAAAACAAAATGTGCCTATTGAACATAATGATAAAAACTTAATGGTAGCGGATCTGTTAACTAAATGATTACCACCTGAGACTTACATTGATCATGTAGAATGATTGAGTATTATAGAAAAATCTTGGTAATTAGACGAAATATTATAGATATATATGAAGGGGTTTTGCTCATAAAAAATTACTCTTATGAATTCATTCAAATTTATGTTTATGCTTGATAAAGTGCAACTCATATTATGGTTATATACATGAATAGTTATAGTGAGACAATACGAACGGTTTTCTCCCGAAAAATTGAGGCTTGCCTACTTTTTCAAATAAAAGTATTTTGGATTAAATTTTCTCGTAATACATGAAAGAAATGATGTAGCTTGAATAACTTATGAATGTCATGATCCAGTTCTTTTCGTTCATATTAGAGTTGATAGAATTATTGATTCATTAAAAGGTGCACACTTACAGTTTCGTTTGAATCATCAAATCCGTACATGGACCAAATGGGAGATTCTTAGATTACTTTATTATATAATCTATTTTAAAGTCCATGTAATATGAAAATACTAATTCTAATTCTATTATGAAGGACTTTAATATGATGGATGTTATACACTGAATTAGTGGGTGTAACTTTAGCATATCTTCTCCCTCATTAACATATTATTTAAATGATCTAGTAAGTGTGACATTTAGTAATCTAGACCTTTGGGTATACTAAGAGGTTGAAACCTTCAACAAGGATCTTACACTACTCATGTCCTTGAGCTATATTAGAACTAATATATAAATAATACTATGCATTGTCATGTTTTATCCATCAAAAGACAATTAATTGGATCTAAGGAGGAGAGGAGAGAAAAGAAATTTAAAGGTCACTCTAGTTCTTCTTGAAGTTATTCAATGAAGGATCAAGATATCTCATATATGTAATGACCCGCTCCAGGTCGGCTGCCCTGAGGTTAGGATCGTCAGCAACCAACATAAAAGGAACTTCTCGTCAGCTCCTCAACTCTGCTACTAACTTAACAATCTGGCAATAAAAATGCCGCCCATAGCGAAAAGGGGGGTAAGCTGCGAAGCTTAGTGAATACAAATACCACGAGTGGTAACCGACCACTTATATATGGATATGCACTTAGAACACTGTTAGGCCATAAACATAATAGAAGTGACAACATATCAATAATATCAAATCAAGCATAATTAATCCCATCATAAAGAAGATCAATATAACTCCACATAACCAGTATATAGAAATATCACCAATATACAAGGAACATGTGTAACAAGCCTCAATCAACACATCACCACACATATAAAATACTCATCAACGTAACCCGATATCGTTTACCCCACGTTGCACGCTTACTCCATCGCCATACATTTACATTATAACGATCCGCCTGTGTCGGCCATTGAGGTGAGAAATATTAAAATTGAACAACAGACCACCAAACTGATGGACGACTCTCAATTTAAAAAACTACTCGCTTTATCCAAATATTTGATTTCCATTAATATTCTCAAAATAATCACGCTTTAAAATTTACAATCCATCGTGATATCTAACCAACTAACTCCATTTATATAGATACAACATATCCCAAATAAACAAGAATGCCGGCTACAAAGAGAGGTACTGCATCAATACAAATGACAATCGCTAAACAAGGCTAAAGTTTAAAAATAAAGTACAACAATCAAAACAGCTGACAACACATCAAAATGAGACCGCGATCCTCAAATTCACCCGACGCCACCTAGCCACTGTAACAAACTTCCTCCAACAAATTTTGGTCTAGCCGTCATTAACCCGGCACAATGAAAATGCCGCCCATAAATAAAAAGTGGGCGTAGTTCTCAAGCCTAGTGAACACTTAACACAGTGAGGTGAACTTACCATACGAAACTAGACGTACAATATTACATTAGCCCAACATGAATAAATTACGATATATATATCCGTAACTATCTAATAAAGTCATACAATAAGATTCAAAAATAAGGTCTCGTGACATAACATATAATAGAAAGTTTCAAGAAACACACAATCACCCCTGGAAGTTAACTCAAGAGACACAACAACGACTATAACTCTAGTCATCGAACCATATCTCTCATATCCCCACAACTACAAAGAACTTTTAATGCGCATATGCTCAATCATACCTGGCCAGAATGGACCAACACAATCATATACCGTTACTTATAACAAAGTATAAGGTCAAACCGCACTTTATACACAGTATAAGGCCAACCGCACTTATACACTAAGTATAAGGCAAACCGCATTCTATACACTATATAAGGCACACCGCACTTATACACAAAGTATAAGGCCAATAGCTGCCACAAATCCCCGCAAGTAAGGAAGGGAGAGCCACCTAACCCTAATCATCTCACCATGTGTCACATCCTAATACCCAAGTCACCTCAAAGTCACGCATAACCCCAACCAACACCTCTCAATAACCAACTACTCTACTCCCAAACAATATCCAAAGTTATTTCTAAAAAACATCTCACAATCATAAATCAATCACAACCACGACAAGGCCAATATAAATACATAAGTGCCGACAAGGTCACGTAAATACAATGTCACATGGCCACAGTACATCGAAATATAAGTTGGGGGTTTAAGCTATTACTTACCTCAAGCAATCTTCAACGCGTAATATAATCATTAACATGGCTCACACAAATGAATACACATAATCGCATAACCATTACATGCTATCATTCCTCACGTAATCATAACACATTGACACGCATATCATTCTCACATAATGATACCACAATAACAGGTTCACAATTTAAAGTAAGCACGTTAGGCAACACCCGGTATAAGTACTCACCGGCTAGCTATCAAAAAACTGCTGACACAATCAATGTAATCGGCTCTTTCTACGATCAACGCCAACAAAACACCTTAAAGTAATAATAATATCAAGACCTATTACAATACTCAAGCAAGGCTTCTAAAGAAGACACGCTTACCAACTCTTAAGTGGAACTATTTCTAAACGGTCTAAAATGACGGATAAAACAACGACAACAATCCCGGGCTGACACAACCCAATCGATCTCCCCGCTTAGAATTCCACTTATTATTTTTTAATATTTCAAATCAACTTATAAGTCATTCTAATTAACCTCAAGTCCATAATTACAACCTATACTCCAAAATATCGACATAACTCAACTTACAAATCGCACTTTTTCAACCTAACTCCCTTTAATCACTTCTAAATCATAAATTTAACCTCACAATAGCCGCAATAAGGTCCCAATTAAACTCCCTACACATTTAAAAATATCAACCCAAAAGTCAAATCAAACCTTAAAAGTCAACCCGCCATAACATTCAAACGACTTAAGTCATGAATTCATCACTCTATATACATCATAGCATCCTTATAAAAAACTTAGAATCATCATAAAATTGAATTATCTAAAAGTCAACCCTAAAAATCAACTACAAAACTCTACTTTTCTTACCTCAAATTTGTAGAAAGATGTTTGGGAAACCTAGCAATCTCCAATCTCAGGATCTTTATTAGCAACAAAGAATAAATGGAAGAAACATTTGGGTTTAAAGTTCTAAGGGTTTCGCCAAGATGCAAGAACGCGAGTGATGATATTTTGTGATATTTCATGTGAATAGACGATAAGTGACGAAATGTTACTTAACCACCAAAATTTTAAGAAAATCGCACGAGTTTGTGCCAAATCAATAATCGAGTTGTCGAATGACCGAACGATCAAACTTTAACTCGAATTGTCCCCGCCATTACTACTAAATTATAAATGTAGCTGCCTCAAATAAATTTTACAAATTAATATTATTATCGAAATTAACCGAACGGGTTATTACAATCTACTTTTCCTAATGCAAAATTTCGACCGAAATTTAACAACCCACACACCCAACAAGAACATAAATCATAACACACAATCAAATACCATACAAAAGAAGCAATAAACTCACGCCTACTGAAAAGCCGCAGTGTAATCTGCCTCATCCCACCCCGCCTCCCAAGTTGCCTTCTCAACACGCCGATTCCTCTGTTGTGACTTCACCAAGGCCACTACCTTACTCAAAAACCTTTCTTCTGTCCAAAATTTCCACCGGTCTTTCATCAAACGTGAGGTCCTCCTCACGCTCCACCGGAGGCGAAATTTAAGAATACGCGACTCATCGTGGATATTTCTCAAACAGATACGGAACATTATGAATCCTATCCAAACTCGAGGCAACGCTAACCCATAAGCCACGGAGCCAACTCTCCCAAGGATCCTCAAATGGTCCAATATAACGAGGACTCAACTTCCTTTCCTCCCAAACCGCATCACCTTTCCATGGGGATACCCTCGTAAACACAATTGTCGCCGACCAAACGACAAATTACTGCCATTTATTCTTATATTTTTCGCTTATCTCTGAAATGCCTCGATAAAGTCAGCTTTAATCTAACTCGATCCGCTTCTATCGAACCTCTGGGGACTCAACTCGTAATCCGTAAAATTTCTCTCCTACCTCATTCTCCAACAAATCGAGCGACATCTCCGCCCATACAATGCCTCAAATGGTGCCATCTCAATACTAGCATGGAAGCTGTTGTTGTAGGCGAATTCTATCTCTGGGCTACTCATCATCCCACTCCCCAGGTTCAGAACACAAGCCCGAAGCATATCCTCCAATGTCCGTAGATCGTCGCCGTATTGCCCATCCGTCTGGGGATGAAAAGATGTACTCAACTCTACTCTAGTCCCTAAAGGCCTTCAGCAGAAACCCTCCGTAACTCGGCGAATCTAGCGTCATGGGTCCTAGAGATGATCGAGACACCGAACCCCTGCAACCTCACACCGGATGCGACATGTATTCGCTAGTCTCTCGTGCCCATCTGTAGATCTCATAGGTAGGAAATGTTTAATTTCTCGATAACTCATCCATCACCCGCATCCCATCATGTCGCCTCAACGCCCTAGAAGCCCAAATGACCAAGTCCATGGCGAGATATTCTCCCATGTCCACCTCAGAATGCGTAAGAAGTCTCAGAATAACCCGTTGCGATGCCCATGCCGGCCTTCACCCGCCGACAAACCAAGCACTTTGCCACAAACTCGCGATCTCTCTCTCTTCATTCCTCGACCACCAATACGCCAACCTCAAATCACATTTGTGCTACCCGGCGTACGCTTTATAGTGAATTTATGAGCCTCATCGCTAATCTCCTTTCGCCTCATCTCACAGACACACAATCTACCATTCATCCTCAAGGCTCCACTCTCATCAACCGTGAAATCTGATCTGACCCCATTACATCCCACGATAACCTCGCACTCTCTCATCCTCGCTGCCGCACTTAAAGATTCATCCACAAGCAATCGGCCTAACCTCATATATGGGCGTAAAATCTCCCCCATCGCTAATACCCACATCAAAATCGATTCTAGTCAAGCTTTCTATCTCTCTCTCTCGATCCTTTTTGGTTTCCTCTTTCTGGCCTCTAGCGCATCGCCTACTACATTGGCCTCTTCCTCGCGGTACTCACAGTCGCATATAATCACGATGAACTCCATCCACCTCCTTCCTTCTTCAAATTCAAATCTCTGTCGGTAGATACTAAACTCTTATGATCGGTGAAAATCGCATTTATCCCCATACAAATAATGTCTCCACAACTTCAACGCAAAGACCATTCTAGTTCAAGCATCACGGGTCGGATAGTTCTTCGTGATTCCTCAATTGTCGGGAAGCATAGGTAGTCACCTTCCCATTTTACATCAAAACACACCCCCAAACCCTTGCGCGAAGACGTTATAAATCACGTGAGTCTCTTAAAACCAGACGGTATCGCCAACACCGAGCCATAGTCAATTTTTCCTTAATAACCTCAAGCAATCCTCACAATCATCATCCCAAATAAACGGAATCTCTTTCGTCATCAGTCAATGGCGTCATGTCAAAGAAAATTCCTTGATGAATCTCCTGTAATAACCACCAACCCCAAGAAACTCCTAACCTCAATCACACTCGGATGC
Organism: Lithospermum erythrorhizon; assembly: GCA_019722365.1. Classification (NCBI taxonomy): domain Eukaryota; kingdom Viridiplantae; phylum Streptophyta; class Magnoliopsida; order Boraginales; family Boraginaceae; genus Lithospermum; species Lithospermum erythrorhizon. The sequence continues at coordinate 21,066 of JADFUC010000924.1, forward strand.
TCCCACTGTTCACGCCTCCACCTCGTGATCAACACAACACGCCGCCAAAAAATCACATGACCCGTGAATTGCACTTTCGCCAACCGAACTCACATTTAGAAAACTTGGGTACAACCGGTGCCGCCTCATGTCCTCAACACACCGCAACGCTCTCATGTTCCTCCTCCCTCCGGAATATATCGTAATATCATCAATGAATTACCACAACTCATCCAAATACCCCGAAATACCCGGTTCATCAAATCCATAAAGGCCGGTGCATTCGTCAAACTAAAATGGCATTACTTATAAACTCATAATGTCCATAACAAAGATCGAAAAGCCGTTCGAATATCCTCCCTTTGATCCTCAACCGATGATAAACTGCACTGCAAATCAATCTTCGAGAACACCTTAGCATCCTTCACCGATCAAACAAATCGCCAATTTCGCAACCTGGTATCGGGTTCTTAATGGTCACTTTATTCAATTGCCTATAATTAATGCACACCATCTAACCATCCTTTCGCCAAAAACTCCAGGCACTCTACTCTGGAGATACACTCGGTTCGATGAATCCTTTCTCCAACAACCTCGTAGAATCGGAAGTCCGGCACTCGTAGCTCGGGCTGAGCCATCCGGTATGTATGGAAGAGAAATTGCGTCGCACTCCCGAATAACCTCGGAGAAGCAAATTCGATCTCCCTCCGCGGCAAAGTGCTCTAGAAAGTCTCGAAAACATCTCAACTTAACAACCCGCATCCTTCTAACACCGCTTCTATTCAAATCAATCACATACCCCAAGCAACTCCAATACACCCTTTCTCAATCAACCTCCTCACCAAGCGCCGATACAAAAACTCAAGGCAAAATCTTTTGTCTCCTACAACGGATATCCGGCCCTCCGAACCCACAAAAGTAATCTCTTCCGATGGCAATCAATAACGTACGATAAGCTTCCCCAACCAATCCATACCCAAGATAAGGTCAAAATCAAAAGCTCAAACGGAAGTAAATCTAATGCACAAATAACCCGAATTTCACATACAAATCAAAAGCGACAACAAATACAAGTCTAACCACAACCACCTCCCTACCGGTGTCATAATCTCGCTGAATAAGCGCACACAACATACGTATAACGCAAATAAACTCGAGAAACAAAAAGAATGCATAGCCCCTGCAATCAAACAACACCCTAAATTTCAATATCACACAAAAATAATGTAAATTGCCACCACTCGGGGTACTGCGCCTCCCCGATTTAGCAACTACATGAATTTGGCACGACTGCCCGCCAGCCTCCGGTGTCCCTCCTCCAGCCCATCTCCGGCCCACGACCGACTCGACCACCACGACATTCCCCCCCGACATACCCACCCTCTCTCGGTAGGTCAATCGGTGTCGAAGTACCAAAGACCTCCCTCTAAAAGACTGGGGCAATCTCTTCACCGATGTAAGCCGGCCGGGCTGCATCGATAATACGCGACCACCCTCTCCCTAATACCTCACGCTCGTGTTCGATCTCGACCACAACGTAACAACGGATACCTCTCTCGATCTCGAAGATCACTTTTGGACTCCCGCAAGGATCTCGCAGCGCCCACCTCGAGAAGCGAGCGGTGGAATAACTCGGCGAATCCGCCAAGACCAAGTAATCGCACGGGTATCGGTTCTAATGGTCACTTTATTCAACCTGCCTATAGTCAATACACAACCTCATGTAACCATCCTTCTTTTCACAAACAACACTGGTGCACCCTACTCGAGACACCTCGGGTCCGATGAATCCTTGTCCAACAATCAGAATCAGTCCGCACTTTGGGCAACTCGGCCGAGCCATCTTGTACTTGGTGGGAAAGAGAAATTGGTACTGCATCAGAATAACCTCACAGTACCCGACTTCCTCTCTAGTGGCAACCCCGTAAGTCCTCGCTGAAAACATCCTTACTCTAACAACCCGCACATCCTCATCAGGTTCTCTTCTACTCAAATCAACCACATACCCCAAGAACCCAATACACCCCTTTCCGACCACCCTAGCCTCTGCGTCGACAATAAAACTCGAAGGAAAAATCTTCTGCCTCCCACAAATCGGATATCCGTCTCCAACCCACAAAAGTAATCTCGCTCCGGGATGGCAATCAATAACTGCATTTATGTTTCCCCAACCAATCCATACCCAAGATAGTCAAAATCGAAACTCAAATGAAAGTAAATCAATGCACAACAACCGACCACAAACAATCAAAGGACGCTTCCTATATGTACCAATCTAACCATAACTCACTTCCCCTACAAAAGTCATAATCTCAAGCCGGAACAGCAAAGGCACACAAATATACGAGATAGTGTAAATAAAACCTCCGAGAAACAAAAGAATGCTGCAGCCCCCTAATCAAACAACACTCGGCCTCAATATCATACGTAAATAATGTCCCGGTCGCCACTGGGGTATCATGTGCCTCCCGACGAGTAACTGACGACTGCTCGACCAACTGCACTGCCACCCCGCGGCACTCCTCCGAGGTCCTACGCCTCCATATCCTCGGCCTCCACGGCCGCCGACCACCACCACGACTTCCGATAACCGCCTCTCCTCGACAGCCGAACTGCTGTCGGCACTAGCACCTCCCCTCTCGGGAAGCTCGGGGACACTTCTTCGCCAAATGTCCCGGGCTGGCTGCATCGAGCAAGCATAAGACCACCCTCTCCCGACACAATCCCGCCGTACGCGCCCAATCCCACCAACCCGTAACAACGGGATACCTCTCCGGGACCCCCTCGAAGACTACTTCCGACCCCCACCGTATCTCGCAGCGCCCACCGCAAGTGAGGCAACATAACTCGGGCGAATCATTTTGTTAATCGAAGTTGACTTACCCAGACGACTCGGCCGGGTCCGCCCCTCCTTCAACTCTGTGAGCTGCAGAGGCTCACTCTAACTCAAAGTCTCAGGTCACCTCAATCCACTCATCGGCTCTACCAACTCCATGACCATCTTTTAGGGTCGTATTCTCACAAAGCACGGAAAACTAGTAAAAAACCATCGAAATCGGTGACGCATTCCCATGTCAACCCATCCTCGAACCTAGTGATCCTCTTCGCCTACCGGATAACATCGTGAAAGATCGGCACATATCACTAAACTGCTCTCGCATTCTCCCACCGACTCGAACCCCGCGCCAACGTAAATCGCCTTCTCCAAGGTCGCCATTGCCCCAATAAGTTCTCCGAAAGGCTAAACAAATCGCCTCGTGACATTGCTAAAACATCTAACAATCATAAATCAATCACAACCGCCGACAAGGCCACAGAAATACATAAGTGCCGACAAGGCCACAGATTCACAACAAATACGACAAGTGCCACGTAATCGTAAATATAAGTCGGGAGTTTAAGCTTATTACTTACCTCAAGCAATCTTCAACGCCATATAATCACATAATCATATCACGGCTCACACAAACGAATCACACATAATCGCACAACCATTACATGTGGCTATCATTCTCACGTAATCATAACACAAATGACATGTACATCATTCTCACATAATCATACCACAATAACATGTTCACACAATTTAAAGTAAGTACGAAAGTAACACCCGCGAGATAAGTACTCACCTCGTTAGCTACTCACAAAATGTTCAAGGACACAATCACGACCGGCCCTTTCCACGATCAACGCTCACAAAACACCTAGTAATATCAAGACCTACTACAATACCTGCGTTCTAGAAGACACGCTACCAACTCTTAGTGGAACTATTTCTAAACGGTCTAAAATGACGGATAAAACAACGAATTAATAATCCCGTCGGACACAACCCAATCGATCCCCCGCTAGAATTCCACCTTATTATTTTAACATTTCAAATCAACTTATAAGTCATTCTAATTAACCCTCAAGTCCATAATTAACAACCTATACTCCAAAATATCGATTATAACTCAACTTACAAATCGCACTTTTTCAACCTAACTCCCTTTTAATCAATTTCTAAATCACAACAATAGCTACAATAAGGTCCCAATTAAACTCCCCACATTTAAAGTCTTATAAAATATCAACCCAAAAAAGCCAACCGAAACCTAAAAGACAACTGACCATAACATCCTCAAACTTAATTCTAAGCCATGAATTCATCACTTATATACATTATAGCATCCATAACAAACTTAGAATCATCATAAAATTGAATTATGTAAAAGTCAACTAAAAGTCAACCCCTTAAAAAATCAACCAAACTCTACTTTCTTACCTCAAATTTGTAGGGAAAGATGTCGGGAAACTTTAGTACCCAATCAGAGGATCTTTTATTAGCAAACAAAGTTGGAAGAAATGGAAGAAAACTTTGGCTTTCAAGGCGCCCGTATGTTTCGCCACATAAAAAGAACGAGGACGATATTTTATTATTTTGTGTGAATAGGGATGATATGATGAAATGTTACTAACCATTAAGTCTTAAGAAAATCGCACAGGAGTTTAGTCAAATCAGTTTTTAATCTGTTGTCGAACGATCGAACTAACAAACTTAACTCGAATTGTCCTGTGCCATTACTAAGTTATAACGTGATTCGCTCAAATAAATTTTTAAATTAATATTATTATCAAAAATTAACCGGAACGGGTTATTACATTTACCCACATTTAAACGCTTACTCCATCGCAGTATGGATGCTTACCCACTGCAAGGCCCCCACGCTTACTTTTCGATCGTTATCTATGCCGAGCATGTGTTCTACAAATAATTGTAACAACATATCACCAAATCATAACATCCTATGACTAATGGGTCACATACTTCATCTAATAAACACCAATATATGATCAACCACACAATAGACATATCATACAACCACGTAAATCTCATATAGTCACATATACCACATATCACGCATATATCGAAAATAACAAATCAACATATATTGATATCAATAAATCCTTCCTCAACGCAACGATATACAAGCCAACCATATCAACACAACCCTCCCATGGTATCACCGCCTATCTCAAGATCATTACCTATCACAACACCTTCTCAACATATAAATATATCTCAACATATAAATACATCCCCACATGACGATTTATAGGATATTCATTCATTATCATTTGCTCCACGTTTTCTTATTAATTATCGACGAGGATGAATATATCAACAACGTATACCTTCTTATCATATAATGTATCATATCAACCTATCAACATATATAACACAACATCACAACGTACTAATATACACAGTATATATATGCCCTGTGTTAACATTCGTGAGATATGTACTCACAACTCAATATATTATCACAACTTCTCAATAGTCAATCATCAACATGTATCATCTCAAGATGTAGCCATCACATATTCACATCATAACAAAACATGTAATATGCATAATATAACAGTTAACAAACTCAGACTTGTACCACCTTTTCCTAGCGCAACTAGCTGCAAGCCTCCTAGTTATTCCAAACTCCGGGTCCACGCTCAACTCATATCCAAAGCGATTACTTGTCAATATTCCACCATTTTTACTTATTCACACTTTTACTCCTAATATAATTTATTACAACTTTTGGGTTATAAGGTTATTTAATACTTTGACCACCGTCAAATAAATCGAAAACATAAAATCCATTATTTTTCATAAATTTTCAGAATTTAATCTCCCGTTTTAAAATAAGCTTTCCTCTTTTGTTTTTTTTTTTGTTTTTTGTTTTTTTTTGAAATTTCACCTTTTTACTTTATAAAATACCAATTAAATACAAAAACTAATTCAAACACCCCAATAGTATTTCCCAGCTCAAAGTATAGTTAAATTATTTATCCAAACTGCCCAAATATTTTTATGCATTTAAAATCTATTTTTCTCCATTTTAATTCTATTTATTACCACTTAAATATCCGAAAATCAAAATAAATAGTTAAACCTTTTTAAAAATCACCAAATTTGATACATGCCTTCCTTATACCTTAAGCGTTACTAGAAAGTCAACCTTTTTATTTTTTAAAGCTCCAAAGTATTTTTCTTTTGATTTAAAATCATGTTTTAGTAATTAAACCACCAAAAATAGTAAACAATTTCAAATCACTCCAAATTTATGATGAAGTACGATTGTACAGTTGAAAGTATTTATTTTATATTTTATACACTTTCTAGCCATTTAACTTCCAACATTTATAATAATATAAAACGAATTAAAAATCAAAACTTCCTTTCAGAATTCAATTCTAGGTGTCAAAACTGACCTACAAAATGAATTTTATAATTTTTGAAATATTTTCACTATTTATTTCTTATTTTTCTTTAAAATAAACAACTTTAAAACGTAAATAAAAAGGATTCAAGAATACCTTAAGTATTTGAAAAGTTAGGTAAATAATCCTAGAGCTTGATTCAACAAAATGAAAGAAATTTTTAAGAGGAAAATGGGGGGAGGCTCATGGTGTTTGTCTTTTTATAAAAATATGGTGCTTACTTTTTAAGTTAGGTCCATGATAGTTAAGTTAGATTAACCATAGTTAAGTTAAGTTAACCTAATTTAGTTTAGGTAGTAGTTTCATGACAAAACACGGGATGTTTTGTGGTTTTGTGTAGTAGTAATTAAATTAAATGTTAAATATATAGTACACCAAGAATACTACATGCCTAAAATTATTTATGGGTTACTACTCATATTATTTCTCGATTCTTTTGAACTACACCATTTCGAATATATTTATACTACCTTCGAGTTACCCCATCGATTAATATAATATTATTTTAATATTTCTCCAAAAAATTTAATCTGACCACATGACACACCACCGAGCTACTAAAATAATATAGTTAAATATTCAACCGGTACGGGTTATTTCAATATATTTGATTAAAATTCATTTATGATTCAAAATGTAAAAGAACATGGAATTATATATCGAATAGCCTAGTGGTTAGGAGGCCTTCCAGACAAATCAATAATGTTAAATAATTTAAAAGTTCAATGTAAAATATTGCATTGAAAAAGTAACTGATCAAGTAAAAAAGAATAAGAATTTTTTTTATATGAATAATGACGGAAGATTACTATATTGCACGAATTCCCCTAACATTCCATTCTCCATTAATTTACTTCATAAGATCGTTAAATTAATACTCAATCATTTATGATTGTTGCTCTGAACATATAGATGAAGAAAACAGACAGAGCCCCAAGCATAACAAATATTGCAGCTAAATTAATAGCCACCTTCTTATAATATCCCTTCAAATTCTTGACTGGTTTCTTAGCCTGATCACTCTCTAAGTCTTGTTCTGCATTTCCACCTTCATTAGGTGCAGAAGTTTGTGTTTGATTTGGATTAGTGACTTCTCCTTTCTTTGTATTATGAACTGCTGAAGATGCTTGTTTGGGCATTGAGATATAGAGGCAACCATTGATAAATTTAACACGAATCTCATCGTTGATGCAGTTCTTTGGTACTGGTACTTCTTTGTAAAACTTGCATTTTTTTGTTGCATTAATTTGACGTTCGCCTGATATCTTCAATATCCCATAGTTGTTGATTTGTACTCTTAGCTGATCCTTCTTGAAATCTAATCAAGCAATTGAGATTCTAAGAATTACAACATTTTTTAATACATTATACTCACTCTAATTCGTTTTAATTAACATTTCTTACGCAAAGAAGTTTTGACCATTAATTTTGTATTAGATATTTCAATAAATATAAATTGATAACCTTGGACTTGTTATTTAGAAAATCATAATATTACCTTTTAGTAATTTTAGAGGGGAAGAGATTCCACTTGGAAAGAGACAAAATTAAATTAAAAAAAGGGTTAATGACACGTTCGATCATACATATTTTAAAACGTTCATCATTCGATCACACATGTTGCCAAATGATCTATTCAATCACATAGTTCAAAAAGTGATCAACTTAGTCATTCCGTCAATGTAGGTGTTAAATTTAACTTTTTGGGACAAATCGATTGGGGTAAAATTGTCTAACACCCATTTTTTAGATAATTTTTCTAATTTATCAAAATTTTGTGATAAATATTTGATTTGCATTAATTTCAATAAAATATTCACGAGACAATATTTCGATGATAAATATTTGCCCCAAAATTTTATTAAAATTGAAAATGTTTAAAAAATGAGCTGACAATCAGAACCCCGTCAATTTCACCCAAAAGAAACTTAATATCGGGCTGATAGAATAATCAAGTAGGATATTTTTTGAAACATGTGTAATTGAATAAATTATTTTTAAAAATATGCGCATCGTATTTAATTTAACGTTAAACATATGCTGATTTTAACGACCTATTGCGCTTAAAAAGATTGGGAGGAAGTACCTGACAATGGGGACCAAAACGTATGGCGTCTTTGAAAAGAAATTTGAATGCTAAAAACTTAAAAGGCCATTACACACCTAACTATGTTTTAAGTTTCTATGCGATTCTAAACTATTTTAAGCTTCTAAGACTCTTTACTATAATCTGACAACTTCCTCAGATTATTTAATTTTTAGCATCCTCTGATTCTTAACTAATTTTCATTATAATATAGTGAAATAATTATATTACCCCTAAAATATATATTGAAATGTTTATATTATTAAAGAATAGAACTATTTTGTCCCTAATACAAAAAGTATAGAATAAAGTAAGGGTGACTGTGGTGAATTGCAGGGGTAATGGGCGATAATAAAGGCATAATCAGTGGCGGGTTATTTTAGTCCCTGGGGGTCGTTTCGACATACAAGGATGCCCAAAACTTAAATAGTTCAGAACCACATAAAAAACTTAAACATAGTTCGTGGTCTCAAATTAACAAGCCAAACTTAAAAGTAATATATGTATCGGCTAATTATTGTAGTGAAAATGACTTACTACGTATAATATTATTATGAGTAAGTGTATACTATTATGTATATCCATATATAACCTTTTGCACTTAATGATCTTAGACTACTATATTTCTTTACAAAAACAAATACTCCTATTTATTTTTCGTTTTTATAGTTTTTTGGGGCTAAAATGGACATTTGCCTAGAAGGCAATTGTTATGCTGTTATAATGAAGTTCTGTTGTGGTGCTTATTGCCATGAACTGATATTATGATATACTCCTCATATCTCACATGTATTTTAAGCCCATTTTTACTTTTTTCATTTTTTCATAATTAAATTGACTCAGATATTTTGCTTGTATTTTGCGAAAAAATATATTAATCAAAAAATATTTCAAATTCTTCCATTGATATATATTTTTTCACCAAATATTATAAAAACGCAAAAAGTATCTACGATCAAAGTTCACTAGAAAAAGTAAAAAATGGACAATCTTTGTGGGATGGAGTGAGTATTATACTGCCTCCATTTCAAATTAACTTGAAGGTTTGTTTTTAACATTTGGTCAATCTATATTTGACCGACTTTTAATCGTTTAACTTAATCTCGCATTATAATTCTTCATATCATTATGGTTTCTACATAATATATTATTATTAATATTTTGTATACCTAAAAAATATATTTTTGTATAAAATTGTAACGAATCAAATATGTGCCGACCAACGCCAAAACAAACCTACGCACTAAAACTATGAAAGACAAAAAGCGTAAGTGGTGTCATTTGGTGTAATATTTGTGGTTTCAGCATGATACTCCAAGAACTCGTCAGCCACCAAAGTCGTAGTCGCAAATCGCTATAACGTGTTACATTTTCGAATTATTACCTGGAAGATGGACTATAAGAGTTTCCCTTGCTTCCTCTCGCTGCCAAGTGCAGAAGGGTTCAATTTCCTCATATGACGGCGAAGGAGCACGGATAAATTTTGCTGCCATTTGATAATAATGGTACTATGTCGTTCGATTGATTAAAAATTATAGATAACTCGACGAAATATTTGGTGCATTTTCTCATCTAGTTTGTAGTATATATGTGTATAAAATTGACCATAATTATATGTTCAAAGAGAATATTTGCTTTTTGTTTGTCTCAAGTTTGAGTTTGCCTTCCTCCAACGGTAAAACTGAAAAGCTTTTAATTTGTTTCATTCTTAAATTTGTATGCTTATAATTGAAAATACCTTGTGTCATTGAGTTAGCAAGAGATTCCAGTATTGTTAGTTACTAATGTCGGACCCAGGACCTGATGGAGGAACACTCTCCAGCGATCTAACCGCCAAGCTACGCTGGAATTTTGGCTGATTCATGCGAGCATTTGGTATCTGTTGCTAAAATTTCAAAACATTATAATCTAATTTCCAAATTTAAAATATAAACTAAAATTTACATTATAATCTAATTTTCAAAATTGAAATATAAACTAAGTGTTATAATAGATGCGAATCTAGGATTACATTATAAACTAAGTGCTTCAGGCGTATCTAACAAATCTCCACCTTAATTTGAATCCTCTTCATATTACAGATAAACAGAAATTTTTTCCAATATCAGAATGCTCAGAAAAATGCACCAGATGTACTAACAGTATTAGATGTGCTTAGATAATATGTACCAGATGTACTAACATTACCAGAAAGTGCCAGATAGTGAACAGATTTAAAATACACCTGATGCAAGACAGACTGGCCGATGTTACCCACCACGTAACTAACATCTCTCGAATATTCAAAGAACCAGACACGTTTAAACTTACTCCGTGGAACCTTCAGAATATATCACCGGGTTATCCAAGTAGCATTTGTTTACCTTAATCTTCTTCCTCACCTTCAAAAACGTATATCGCATACACGCTGCTTGCCCTCTCACGATGAACCCGATCCTCGTTAAGCATATTGCACCCAAACTATCACATCATGATATAGCCCACATCACTAACTAGTCCTCTCACCAGATACCCTCCTTAGCAGCTTTTATAAGTGTCATATATACTGGGCTTCAAGAGTAGACAAAGCTACCATGGATCGCAGTAGCTCCTCCAACTCACAATGTGAACCTCCAAGAGTAAACACATAGATCTTCTTACCATATCCCACCATAGTTAGAGTCGAGTACCCATGTGTATCAAACACCGACTATCACCACCATAACAAAGCACTCATCAAATATACCTCCGAGATAGCAAAATCCTCTTCACGTTCTCCCAATGTTTAATAAGGTCACCATAACCTATCGACAATACCTAACAATATGTATAAGATCGTGTCTAGCAGCAGTAATTCATACAGTACATCAAACTACCAACTACACTAGCATAAGGTATCCATTCCTTATATACCTTCTCAGCAGATGATTTAGGTGCAAATGCAACAGACAAACGTGCATTTGAAGAACAAGGAGTTTCAATTGGTTTAGCAGTAGTCATACCAAATCTAGACAGAACCTTCTCAATATAACCTTTCATGATAAAAAATGCTTTTCCGACTATCCTAACTATTTCCATTCCCAAATTTGGCTCATAAAGCACCCAAGTCCTTATTTCAAACTCAAAGACTAAGTAAACCCTTCAGCTTTTGAATATTAAACTTCTCAATCACAGCGATCAACATATCATCTACATACAAAACTAAGTAGATAAGAGAACCATGTTGTAGTATACAAAACTGTCATATGGACTTCTCGAATACTCAATCTCCATCAAATAGCTATCAAATCTCTTGTACCACTGCCTCGGGGACTGCTTCAAACCATACAAAGATTTCTCAACTCATAAACATATTCTCCTTCAGACTTAAAACCATCCGGGCCGGGTCATATAAATCTTTCATCCAACTCTCCGTGTAAGAAATCTATCTTGACATCTAACTGCCGAGTTCTGAAGTCATGATGCAACTACAACAAGTTAAGACTCGATAGTAGCTGGCTTAACTATAGGTGAAAATATCTCATCAGAGTTCATCCTCCTTCTTAACCGAACCCTCTAAAGAACCACTCTAGCTTTTATTTTACCCCCTATCTCAGACAACCCTTCTTTCTTCTTGAAACCCATCATAAGTGACAATTTTTCTTCCGCCGGTTTTCTTAGCCAACCTAAGTCCGATTCTTCCAAGCCATTCCATTTTTTTCTCCCATGGCTTACTTGGACTGACTCAGTACCAGTTACAACTTCTCTATAAGAAGCTAGCTCATGAGGATCAACTTCCTTTGTAACCTATAAAGCAAAGGATAACATATCCTCATAACCATACCTCATAGGAGGTACTTCATAATTAGCTCTTCTAGGACAATCAAGAGCTACACTGTGATCTTTATTTGGGGATGAAACTTTTGATGTTTCTGCCTCTGACTGTGACTAAGAAGAGCTACTCTCACTATCACCACCAACAATTGACCTCTCATTCCACCCCGCTTTCCAACACATTCTACTTTAGCAATTGTGGATTTTATGGTTGAACTGAACATAGAATTCTCATCAAATATAACATTTCTACTCAGAATAACCCGTTTCTCAAATGATGACAAAATTTTATACCCCTTTATACCATCACCATACCCTACAAATATGCCCTTCTTTGCCTTTGGTTCTAACTTACCCTCATTCACATGATAATAAGCAGTGCAGCCAAAGACTCTCAAACTTGTATAATCAGCAGATTCTACTGCACTCACAATTCAATAGGAGTTTTCTGGGACACACCCGTGAGGACACGGTTCATCGATAGCAAGTCGTGGCCGACTATCATTCTTGTCAATTCCGACATTTGAGAGCATACAACCCAGCTCTCCGTAAGGTTCAAGAGACCCACGAAACTCAGATTCTTCGCCATCGCTGAACATGCCTACAACTTCTAAGGTACGGTAACTTACCATCACGAAGTCTTAACCTTCACGAACCTATTCCAATCACTTTACAAAACGTAACCTGTTGGCCATAGAAATATTACGACCATCTACTTGCTCATAAGTCGAAAACCATTCACTCTTAGGATAAATATGATAAGATGATCTAGAATCAAGTATCCACACGTTGGTGTAGAATGTGTGGTTATCGCCAACTAATGCTATATCTTCCTCATATTTTGTACAACTTCGCAACAAAGAATGTACTTTATGCATTAATCCGCCTCGCCTTCTTAGGACAATCGATTTCCAATGTCCCTTCTTCACACAAAGAATGACAAACATCCCCTGAAGTTTCGACCTCGTTTTGATTTGTTCTTAGGAAACTTTTTTTCCCAGCTTAACAAATCCCTCGACATTATTGCTTATCAGCAACAAATTGACTATCCATACTAGGACCACTACAACTATGTCTCACTTCCGTTAGGAAGAGTGATCTAACTTTCTGTGAGTTGTAGAATCCTTACCATTAGTCATAGATTCCTTTAAAGTTTTATATGACGCAGTAAAGAAATCCACTGTAATTAAGGCGCATTCTCATCACCTATATAAATACCAATATTACGCAACGACAGTTTTCATAACAAAGGTTGATTCAAAGAATAACTTGTTGGTTGCTTTGGTCACATACATGCATTTTCCAACTTAGCCCACAACTGTGCCAGCCAGCCTTCCTCGCTAGAAACCTCCCGTAATAATCTCTGCCTCCGCTGATAACAAAGAACGAGAGTGTTGTAATAACCGCCCGTTAATTTTATAATAATACACTTATAATTTATTTGAGCCAATTACATTTATGATTTAGTAGTAGTAGCCGGGGATAATTCGAAATAAGTTCTATCGTTAAGTTGGTTGTTAACTCGATTCGTTAAGTGGGCACAAACTCCCATGTGAGATACTTTCTAAACTTAGGGGCTAAGTTTCTATCTTCATCCACTTGACAACAAAACACAAAATCTCATCTTCTTCTTCTTGGTCTTGGCCGAGAATCCCCTTCTCCCTCCCCTTGAAAATTTTCTTCCATTTCTCTCTTCGATTGTTGCTCAAACTCAAAGATCATTGGTTGAATATCTTCCCCTCATCATCTTCTTTGAATTGAGGTAAGAAAGTTCAAATCTTTTGGGATATTTCATGGGTTTGATTATAGTTGGGACTTTGTTGATTTTGGTATAATTGAATTTAATTGTGTTTCTAAGCTTATTATGGGTAGTAATAATGGATATAAAGAGTTAATTCATGATTTAGATATTGTTTGAGGTTTAAGGTAATAGGTTGACTTTTTCCTAGGTTAGTTGACTTTTATGTTTGACTTTTATAAGACTTTTAAATGTGTGTTAAATCAATGGGGACCTTAATAGAAGTTGTCGTAAGGTTAGAATTGGTGATTATAACGACAGGTTATGTTTGAGAAAGTGTGATTGGTAAGTTGAGTAGTAATTGAGATTTTGGAGTATAGGTTGTTATTTATGGACTTGAGTAGGTTTTGATTGTACTTTCCGGTGTTTTGTTAGGCTGGATCAAAGGGGAAGGGTAGTTAATGCGATTGTAGATTGAGTAGATTTTGTAGAAGGCTAGAGGCGAAGTACTTATCTCACGGGTGTCACATTGCGCATTTACGTTAAATTGTGTGAAACATGTCATTGTGGTAGAATTATGAGAATAGTATACATGTCATTGTTGTATGATTGTGTGTCATTCATTTGTGTGAGCCACATATGATTACGTGATTGTATTTTTGTGGCATCAAGATTTCTTGAGGTAAGTATTGGAACTCTCAACTTACGCTTCTCTTGTGTTCTCAGGGCCTTGCCTAGCCAGAATTCAGAGCCTTTGCTCTGCACTTCAGATTTCGTATTCATGGCTGGGTTCTATAGATTTTTGATTAAGTAGACATTTTTAACTGCAGCTTTGATATTGTTTGAAGTAGAGAAGGTTGTTGGGAGGTGTTGGTTGGAGTTATGTGACTTTGAGGTGACTTGAGTATTAGGATATGACCATGTATGGGATGATTGGGGTTAGTGGACTCTCCTTCTTGGAGGATATCTCTGACGCTATTGGCCTTATACTTCGTATAAGTAAGTGGTTTAAGCCTTATACTACAAGATAGCCATGGCCTTATACTACAAGATAAGTGGGGTTTGGCCTTATACTGGGTATAAGAGCGGTGTGATTATCTATGACTTGTTGAGTGTATTTGTGTTGGCCTTATACTTGCAAGAGCGGTGTTTATTAAATATCGTCCATGCACGCAGTAGACGATCGAGCATATACATTGGGAGGTTGGTATACTTGTGGAGACATGAAAGATAGATGGTTTGATGACTAGAGTTATAGTCGTTGTTGAGTCTCTGTGATTTGATTCTGGTGATTGTGTGCCTTATTGAGACTTGCATTATCTCTTGACATGTTGGGCGCCTGCATCTTCTTTTTTGGAATTTTATGATATGGCCTTATTAGGTAGTCCTGGGTATATACATATTTATTCATATTTGACTACTATATGTATTGACTGCCTCAAGCCAGATATTTAAGTTTCACCCCTCAGTGAAAGTTTCAATTAAGTCATGGGCTTACACCCCTATTCGCTTGGGCGGCATTTATTTGTGCCAACACAAGCTGGCACAGTCAGAGGCTATTTGAGAGTTTATATTCGAGTGGCTAGAGCATCGGGCACTGAGAGGATCCTCACGCCTCGCTTGTCGTGCTATTAACCGCTTCTTGATTGCTGTATTTCATTTTCAGACTTTAGCCTTACGCAATTATTTTGTATTCGAACACGGTATTTACTTCAATAGTCTGTTTGACACGGGGTTTTTTAGAGATGTTGTATATATATGGTTGGTTGGTTAGATATCACCCGGATGGATTGTAAATTTTAAAAACTGTTTTTTCTAGAATTTTTACTGGAATCAAATTTTGGATAAACGCGAGTTCTTTAAACCGAAGTCGCCCACATCAAGATGGTGACTCGTGTTCGTGATTATAATGATTCTCACCTTCATATGCTTCTAATTCGGGACGGGTCGCTATGTTCTTCTCCTCCGCGATGCCAAATTTTCCGAACCGGTACAAGCGAGCTCTTTTCATGTTATGAGTCCGTATCCCCTCAAGCTTCAATATTAACATTAAGTTCATTCATGCATAATACAGTTAAGATCATTCATGGCTATTGATCAATCCTAGCAATATATTTAACATATGTCAATTCAATAGATGGATATACTAGGTGAGTTTAAAACATTATTGATAGCAAGTTTAATTATGATTTGATTGGTATGGAATATAACATGGCTATGTTGATTGATCAAATCAAACTATTCTAATCATGAATATTGAATTAAGATCAACATAGGTTGACCTATCAATACTACAAATGAATTCAATTATATGCCGACATATTCAATTAGCGCATAAACAAGCATATAATCAAATCCTAGCAATTCTAGCATATATATCAATATAGACTAATAAAGTAGTATAGGATAGAAGATGCAAACATAACACGGTATTTTTATAAGGTTTGCTAATCTACATCCCCACCTGCTCTCCACCTTAGGCTTGTTAAAAATTTAATCGAGTAACCGTACTTCTTCAAAGTCGCTAAGTCCAAACCAACGACAACCCCTTGTATCAAGAACCAAGTGTTACACCACTGATTTTTAACTTAAGTCCTCGTTAGAAACCCAAGTCGCAACCTAGGATTTCAACTCTTAGTATACCACTAAGAACCCAAGGAATTCCCTAGAATTTCAACTCAATCAAATCGAGACGCAACTCCACCACCGAGCACTCTATGTTCTATTGTTTGAGTAATCCCCACAACACCGACCTCAAGCCTCTAGTATGTGGATCAAATCCTAATTTAACGACATATCTCTTTATAGAATAGAGATTGTTGTTTTATCCTCTAATTTAAATGCTCCTCAACGAATTTTACAATTGATTACAATTTAGCACAATTTACAACCTTATATTGAGTGGATAGAAATTGAAGCTTGTTGGAACCACTTGTTGAGTAGATATGACTTTGAAGATGTTGAACTCCCATTTGAGCATATTTCATCCAAATCTGAATTATTTTTGTTTTCCATTTCTCATTTCAAAGGTAATGGACAAACCAAACTCACCTCTTTGGATAATCAAAATTAAAGCTCACATGTTTGGAGAGATTTGCGTTTAAAGATGAGAAATAAAACCTTTGAATGATGTATTTTTAGCTCAAAAAATGTTTTGGAAAAATTGGAAAGAGTTGGGGAAGGAGATGGAAGATTTGGGAATTTTATAGTGATGAAAATGGAGCTCAAACGGTCATATTCTGATAGCCATCGAGAGCCAAGGGCCACGATGGGAGCCTTCGATGAACTTGCAGAATGTTTACTCAGCTTCATCGTGACCGTCAGCAAGTGCTCCATCGTGACCACATATGCACACGACGGGAGCCCCTCAATGAAACTTGCTCAAAGTTTACCTCCTACCATTCGAATGTTTATCGAGTGCCCCATCGTGACTATACGCACACGATGGACCAACTTAAAATAATTTCCGCTATAACTCCGATTTGGACTATGACCAAAATGCGTTGAAAGATATCAAACCTTTAATAATATGATATCAAACCTCACTTTATAAATATTATAATTAAAATATACTTTTTTGACAAAATATTCTTAAAACTTTGAAACGGTTAACAATTTTTTGTCAAAAATGATTTGAAAAATATATCTCATATAAGCGCTTCAATCAAGATCAAGGAAGGAAAGTAAAGTTAGATTCAAGCCATAACTTTTACCTATGCTTCGGCTTGCATCCAATACTCGTCTCTTCCATATATCTTGATTCTTCGTTAGCTCTTCTACTTGGTCCTTTCATGACCGGTAGATGGACGATCTTCTTCTTCATCGTCATTCTTCACTTTGAAGCTTTGTATGGTTGATTCTTCTTCTCTATCACCATACTCATCTTTTTGGCATTTCTTCATTGTCGTCAATGCCTTGATTTTAAAAGCTTGTTTGATGTATCATCAACTTTGGTGCTCGATAAGCACCTTTATAATATGCCAATGAAATAAATCACTTAAGCACACATATTAGATAGTAAATCAATGTTTAAGTCATCATTAAAACAACGTGTATGGACTCGTAGTCCAACGAACTCCCCCTTTTTGATGATGACAAAATATTGATGCCAAACACATGTCCATAGCTAATATAAAGCTTAAGCACAAAGACATGGTTTGATTTGAACACACATGCTAGATAAAATATAACATTTAAGGTTAAGCACAAAGACATGGTTTGCTTTGCACACACATGCTAGATAAAATACAATATTTAAGCATACTATCATGGCATATTTCATGGCATCACAAACATTCTCCCCCTTTTTGAATGATAAAAATTAATTATTAACCACATTTGATACCATACAACATGTCGATTTTGATAAAATTAATTACATAGACATGGTTAAAAAGAAACTCAAATAAAGACATATAAACCATGTACGCATATTATTATGGTTTCATACAATGTTAAAAAGATATACAACGAAGCATATTGCAAGTGTATATTTATACCACACATAATCCTCTTCATTGTTCAAACCAAAAGGTGTAATACTAGAACAAGTGACGCCAAACATATGTCATCTACAAATAAATTTAAGAATGTTGACATATGATAAAATATTACTTCAATTCTTATTATCAAAAAGTTTAAAAACTCAAAAGAGAATAAGTAATAAGATCGTCCCTCAAACAAAGTTATCATCTTGAAAAGGAAGATCATAATTTTGTCAATTCATGCCTCGAACAAAAGTTCTCTTAGGGACGGCAAGAATCAAGTACACTATCAACTTGAGCAAGAGTTCCTCAATCTACGGATTTCATCATAACCATTTAGAACAAAATGATAATGCATGCGTATATACCATTGTTTAAGAACGAAAATATTTGAAATCATATGGCATGCAAACACATAAGTGGTTTTAACAAAACATAAAGAAAAGTGAAAATAAATAAACGGTTTTGTTAAAACAAGTTAGACTAAGAATTAATGTCTCAAGGATAAAACGATTTGCACATATTGAGCCAACTTTATTGGATTACTCCTCCTATCAAAGATAGGTATGACTCTCCCCCTTTCACAATAAAAAGTTTGTATATACCATTAAAATGACATGTCTAGGAGCAATCACAATAACTTTCAAACACTCAAGTTTAAAATTGAGAGGAAAGTTAATATTTTCAAATCAATTAAATATATAAAGCAATTTTGAGCACGTGTTTGAAAATACCACACCAAAAGGTAAGGTTCAAATGGAAAAGATTTTTAAATCTTGAAAAATAATCCACTAATCTTGTACAACTCAATGAAAACATAAAAACAAAGAAACTAATATCAAGCTAGCACGAGTGTCCTAAAATGTATTTAGTATAAAATCTGATACTTCAACCTCATCCTCTTCTTTAGTGCACATGTGATAGTTATGTAGTTGTGCACAAATGTTATATCGGGCATCTTGATTAAACATTCTTACCTAGCCCGATACATTTTTAGTTCTTCATTGACGAAGAACACACATCCCCAAGGTTGATCTTGGAGATTCAACTTGAGTTTCATCACATGCTTTACTGAAAGGGTGCATGATATGAATGGACTTCATATGACTACAATGCACATATTCAGATAACCCCGCTCTCCTCCGTGTTGTCCTGAGCATTGACACATCTCTGAGATATGATAGGGCCCATTTTGATGGTTGTGGGGTACTATAGTTTGTTCATCATGTTGCTGTCTAATGGAACAACATCCACATCCTTCCATTTCTCTGCTACATGCTGGTTCTGGAGTGCAAGGTAGATTAAGAACTGCCAAGTGATGTGATGATCACATAAATAACTTCCTCTTGAGTGACAACTTTATGGTAATGCTTAGGCTCACTTTGATGCAATCTTTGAGTGACGCTGGACATACTAGATGAGTCCTTTTCTATAATGTTGATACAGTTGAACATATAGATTAGATAGAGGAACCAATTGTTATCAACAATATGTTTAACTACTGTTCGACCGTCTTCTAAAGTACCACCAACTCTGAAGGCAAAGTTGTTCCTCAAATACAGAAGAGATATATAGATACTGCCAAACTCATGGAAATATGTGAACACCGCATTCAACTTTCTCTCCCTCCATATTTCATAGTTTGTGCCCCTGGCTTACCTCGTCTCTAAATGGCCCTTTGTGTGACCTACGTCCAAGCATTTGACTAATAGCCTTTTCTACTGCAGCTTTCTTTCAACTTAGATGCATTTTGTTTCACAAGGACTTTGAAGGCTCCATTACAATCAGTTTGATAGCAGTTGTACCAACATTTGTACAATTCTAGGTGACACCTTGCATCATCCTACGTGAAGTATCATTTATAGGCACATGAGATATGTTATGGGGAATATTCTTCCTTCTAGACCTTCTTCCATTGATTGTATCAGTACTAGCCAGCCATTTGCTCATAACCACAAAAATATTTTTCCCAGAAGCTCGGAACTCATCTTCTGGATGCCAACTGTCAATGGCAGTTGGTTGAACAACAGATTCTGCACCCCCCTTTTTAATTCTTCTTTCTTTTGTATTTTAGAGAGGATCATGAGCATCATTGATTATACTCAAAAACAGATCTCTAACATTTGAAACAAGGTCTTCAACTAACATCCAATCATTGTGTAGGATAGCTTCCTCAATGCTCAACACATTACCCTTAGATAATGAATTCTTGTCTTCGATATTGGTGATTAGAGAGCTCACTTCTTCAGTATGGTTGGGACCAGAATTTTTGGGTAGTATCTCCTCCAACAATAACATGTTCAACGTCATCTACAGTAACAGAGTCTAGTTCTTCAGCACTTGGAGTAGTCTCATCCAGACTCATAATGTTAAAGACTCTTGGATTGACATCATTCAGAATATTAGAATGATCCGCAACAGTCTTCTCTTTTCTACTGGTGACATCGACACTTGGAATAACAATTTCAACAATGTCAATGTTCTCTATCACAACTATGTTGCCTTCTTCTCCCTTTTGAAACTTGCCATTATTCCAATCATCATCATTACGATAAGAGATGACTCTTCTCACAAGCTTGGTCTGAAGAGATTAATTGTTTCAACAGTTGTCATAACACATGCATCTTCCAAGATACCCATGATATCAATATTTTTATTGGTGACCTCAAACATCATCTCCTCAGCATCAATCCTCCTATTGTGGATGAACCTATATCGGACATTTGCTTCATCATCATTAATGATCATACAATCTAAGGGACAAAGACAATATTTTTTAAAATTCTCTTGTTCCCAACCTTGAATCTATTTTCATCCATGTTTAGATTTTCACTAGCCGTTCTCCTTTTGCTCATTACAACTACAACATCCTCATCGTCAGATCCCTGATTCACATCAGCTGGATGCCAACTATCAGTGGCAGTTAGTCTAACATTTATTGGCATATGCTTCTTAGCCACCCTTACATGTACATCTATTTGATTGTCACTAGCTCCGGAAGCCTCAACTTGTTTTGATTTTGAGTAACATCAATTGTATTTGACAAATCAAAATTAGTGACATCAATGTTGTCAACAACACTTCCAATAACATTTGGCACAGCCTCGATTGAAGGTCTCTCAATAGTCTCATCACTTGTGTCAGCAGCACTTGGCATACTTCCTCAAGAATGTGTTCCTACGCTTGTTTCAAATGTACGGCAACACTTGTCTAGCACGATTCACCTTCTTCTCGCAGAGTCAATAAGAGGCATAACGTCAATGTCACTTTACTATTTCTCCTTCTAAGATTTTCTCAAGAACAATATCACTTATGTCCGTAATCCTTAGCACAAGCATCATGAGGAGGAATTCAAACATCACAAGAGTTAGCAACACTTGACATGGTATCAACATCCGCATCATTAACCTCTACACTCTTCATATCACGTTCATTAACAATCACACTGTTAATGACATTTGGCCTGACGGTTACTCTTCCTTCTAAGATATCTTCAACAATAGTTTCACCAGTGTTGATGACACTTGTACCATCATCTTCAAGAATCTCCAATTTTTCCACATCAACATTTAAGGTATCAGCAACTGCTTGACCAGCTGTAGGCATAGATATCTCTTCAGGTAGGTCTGCAGTCTCAGCACCAGTGTCAACAACACTTGATACCATATTATCACAATTAGATCCAGCAGTTACAGGCTTAGTGCCAGTAGCACTTGATATGTCAACATTCATACCCTCAACAACTTCCACAGCAGTGTCCCTGACACTTCGAATAACAGATTCTTCCACCTCAGGATCATTGACAGATGGACTCATCACATCTCCCCCAACGGGAGTATCATCCTTCAACCCATCCAAAGTGTTCCTGACACATGGATCCATAGATTTAACCAAGTTCTCAGTACTTGGCATCTTCACTCCCTCAGTCACCATGTAATCAGCATATGACACATCTACATCACCTCATTTGGGGTTATCATCCACAACACCATCAACACACTTTTTAGAAAGAGGGTTCAACAGTCTTATCCATGTTGTCATCGACACTCTGGATCATAGATGGATCTGACACACCAACAACATTTGTTGCCTCAGCACGCAAAGAGTCAGTGACACTTTCTACAACAATTGGAGCCGTTGATTCTTCAATAACATTTTCATTAGTAATCCATGTTCCTTTACTTTCAACAGCATCATTATTTTTCTAGGCACTTCCCTTGCGTATCCTCTTCATTGACTTTTTCTTTTTCTCTTGAGAAGTATACTTAGGAATGGGCATCTTAGTCTCAACATCATTCAAGGTGTCCTCAACACATACAACAACAATTGGTCCCGCACTTATATGCGACGACTCAGCAACAATATCACTAGTGTCACAAACACTTGGTACAAACACTTCACCAAAATTTCCAACAACTATAACATCATTACATTACCAAAACTTGTCAGGACATCGCCTCCACATTTTCCAATGGTCAGTCATTCAAACGCACAACAACACTTCCCTATCCGGAAACTTTAGTAGTGTCCTCTACACTTGAGAAGAACATTTTCTGGCCTCAAGTTTTCAAAACTTGGTACCTCAGTTGTATCAACCACAGTATCACCAGTACATGGAGTTACATCTTCTTCCGTCATAATTCTAGTATGCATAATCTCTTTGCTGGGATTGTTTTTTATGAATCTTGTCGGGCAACATATTGAACGACGCTGGTACATTCCTCGAGACATTGTTCCCTAATGCTAAAGCTTCTCTTGTGGCAGGATTATTCTTAAGTACGTAGTGCTAGAATTAAATGATTACATGTCTTCATGTTACCAACACAAAGAGTAAACACTTTTTGCATAGAGTTTAATAAATCTCACCAATCTTTTCAGTCTTACCAATATTTGATATAACATTTGGTTCAACATCGTCACACCCTAGATGTGGATCTTGATCATCCTTCACTTTTTGATCACCTTGATGAGTTGTCTCCAAAATTTCCCAAGCCTCTTTAGCAGTAGTAGACATGTTTATCAATTTGAACATCTTCCGAGCATACTCCCATCACAAGTTACCACGGTCGGAATACCATCTAGTGAGTACAACCTTCCAAACTCCTTTGTCGATGGATCTCAAAAATACAATCATCCTTGTTCTCCAATCAGCATAATTTGTTCTATCCAATAAAGGTGGAGTATAGATACATCTTCCTTGTCTCATATTCTCCATCAATTTAGATTACATAGACTTAGCCTCAGAGTCTGGTGTGTCCGCTTCCGATACCAATTGAAAAGGGTGTATAATCTAATATTCAAATACACCAGTGTACCACAATAAGGATCAAGAATCGGAGAATTTTCTTATACACAAATACAAATTTACACAAAGTAATCAATCTTCGCAGGCTGTTATACTAGATGATATAGATAGTTGGTATAACCGGTTGTTCTCGTACAACGATCAACAAATAAGCACGGATTGATTAAGCACACAGTACTGTGGTACAAATGGTTACCCAACTGGTAGTGACACTTGGAATAACAGTTTGCTATAATAAACACAAGAAATACAATAATGTAAATAACAGAAGAGGTTTGTTACCCCGTTCGGTGGAAACTCTTCCCCTACTTCTGCGGGGTAACATGCCCTGTGGAAGGATTACTTTAGTATATGGTTGAGATTTACAAATAAGGACTTATCTCCCGCTGACACCCTATTCTACTCTAACCTAATGTCCAACCTCAGGCTCCCCTTGACTTGAGACTACCTCTAAGCTCAGGCTCCCCCTGACTTCCACTTGTTATATCAGGTTCCCCCTAATTGTGAGATCCCCTCACTATACTAGAAACTGAGGCTCCCCCTGACTTCTACTTTAATCACCTCTCCTAGTGATTGATATATCAGGCTCTCCCTGTCGGTGAGATCCCCTCACTATAATAATCAAATCACCCTTGCGGTGTTTGACAAAAGCTGTTACAGAATTCCGACTGTCGTAACCAGGTGTCACTAACAGTCGCAGACAACAACAGAGTACAATAGTAACTCTGAACACATACACTACATTGAGCTTTATAACATAGCTCTATTACAAATGACCTAGCTCTCAATTCTACAGAGAAAATAAATGTATAAGCGTGAGACATTTTGTCTAATAAATCTTCTTGATCCTTTTGTAGAGAGAAGCTTCCATATAAAAGTTTCCTTATTCCCTTATGGTAAGAAATCCCTCCATATTATATATCTAGGGTTGCCGCCTCTTCTAAACTTGATTATCACGAATCCTTCAACCCTAGAGCACATTCAGAAGCCCATGGTCCGAAATAAAGGCTTCACACTTCAGTTTCGATCTAAAGGCCCAATCGAAACATGGAGTCTGCAATACGACTGTTGTTACCACATGTTAACAATAATTGGTCGAAAATAGTTTTAGAGCTGACTACTTCAAGCTCACAAAGCCTTCCCTTCTTCTTGGAGATATTCAACAATCACAATCATGAATCATGCCTTGTGAAAATGCATGGTAGCTCAACGAAAAACTTAGCCAAGCAATATGCACTAACAAGGAGGTAGTAGAGTTTTGCCATAACTCTTGAAGTGCCTAAATTGTAGGGCTTGAGAAGCCTATATAAAGGGGCTTGAGTTGGTGAAAATAATTGCTCATTCATTATTCATCTTTTAGAGAAAAGATGAAGCAAAACCTCTCTTTCCCCACCCCCTCTTGTTCGACCATAATGGGGAAGAAAAACCCAAGCTTTTTTTTCCTCCTAAATTCCTTTGTTCATTTTAATTGTTTTAGTAAAACCAAGGAAGGCTTTGATCAATTTTGGTGTGGACTATTCTTAGAGACAACGTATATTTGAAGTTTGTTCGGGCCTCGCTGATATTATTCAGCTATGACTACAAGGTGTAAAAGTACAAATAAAATCTGCGATAAAATTCACATTTTTTTTATAATCTCGTAGAGTTCACATTGTCGTTAGATAATCGATTAGATAATCGTTATTTTAATCCGTAAAACCTAACAATAGGTTCCTGGACCGTTACCTTATTGAGTTCTTGATTGCCCCCATTACTATCAAGTAGTAATGCTTAAAGTCCTCGTAAAGGTGTTAATTGTTGTTGAATAATTTGGGTTCTTGATGCTCACCATGGTACTCCTTAATTAGGTTTGTTGGTCATTAAGCACTAACGGTCTTTCTCCACTTACAGTGGGCCGAGTCCGTTATCGGATCCATTTTATTCGGCCGGTATATTACGGCCTGATCCCATTTCTGGAGCCGTGTCGTGTTGGAATGACAGAACCGCTTTTATTTATGGGGTTGCGGGGCGTCTCGGTGATTGGCCGTGCCGATGTTGTGTAGATTGTGGAGTACGCCTTTAAGCTCCACCCAATGATTTCGCTTTTCGAGGTCCAAAATTCAAAACTCTACCGCCCACAGTGGATGGCCTTGAAGAAAGGCAAGCGCCCGGTCCTCTGCGGGATATGAATTAGGTCAGAGGCGGTTATCATAGCACATTGGGCAAGGCCTCATGCAGTGCCCAATTTCTGCGTGGCTTCTTTATCTTGTGAGATTAGGTTCAATTCCTCGTTAATTTGATCATATAGCAGAGAACTTCGAGTCGCCCCAGACACGCCTCGGGTTGAGGGCTTATATATTAAGTTATCGAAACTCTCAGGAGATGGGTTTCATGATCCGCCCTTCTCGGATCTTGATCGACATATCGCCAGCATAGATCTCCATGTTAGAGTAATCCCCAGGTAGAAAACACCTTGTTGATCGTCCTGCAGTATATGGCTCAGTGCTTGAAGCCAGGCATGACTCCGATTAATAGATGCCATCTTCGAGTTTAATATGGGTTTTCTCGCGTCCTCCTCACCATCGTGAATATACATTAGGTATCCCCAAAGCGTTCAAAGAAGTCAACCATCTTGTACCCAGCCAAGTCTGACATCTGTAATCCTTGGAAGAAATTGCATGATCCTTGGCGGGCACTTGCTGATGTTGATTAAGTTAAATGCGCATCTCATCCCATTAGGTTTTGGGATTAGCACCACGTGTGATATCTATTAAGATTTTCGGATCGCCTTTGCTTACAGCGGTTTATACATCTCTCTCTGTTGGCGCCTTCATCGAGAGTCCTGCTTCTTTAAGTAGTGGAGGCTTATAGTGAGGTCCCGGCATCTGGCCAGGTGGGTGGCCTCACAGGGTCACGCCCGGGTATATCATACGCTTACATGCAGAAGATATCCACTATGCCCACGAGGACTTGTATGGCCTCGTCTTTCCCATCGATGTAGTCTTCAATCTTGAAGACTTTATTTGGATCACTCTGTCAGGCAGGATACGAGGGAATCTCTTCGTGTGGTGTCACTTTCTTAGGGCTTTCTTGCCGGGACCTCCAGGGGTGCACACGTTCGATCCTAGAATCCTCCGTGCCGGGATATGGAGCCTTGACCTTAGCGTATTCTTTTATCAGTTTTGTTTACCTTGAGATAAATCCTCACAACCTTCCGCATGCTCTGTCCCGTATTGTGTTGAGGGCAAGTAAATGGATGTATAGAGAGATACCCACGTCCTCAAATTGTGACAGCAGATTGATTAGGCCCTTATACGCCATATCGCGATGGTGAACTCTCCATTGTCAGTGTGGCTGCCGTGGATCTTTCCACGAATTTAACCATGAAATTTGGAAACTCGAGGGTTCAGCTGCGTCCCCTGTGAACCTAAATTGGAGTGGTGACCCCGGCCTAGTCTGCATGACTCATTCCCAACCCAGGATACTCATCAAAAAATAGGATATCTCTTACGACTCATGGTGCCCTTTGACATCGAACCTTTTAAATTTCTTTATTCTTTAGGGGTTGCCATGATGGATCTTCGTAGGGGGCATTATGCTCTCAAGTCCTTGTGGAGGAAGGATGGAATCAGGAACTTCGGGCGGCGCACCCGCATTACCGTGTAAATATCCCTCTTGGCATCGCCCATTACGGTCTTTCAGGAATCCCTCATAAAATACGCACAGAGATAACATTGACCTGCACAATAATGTTAGGGAGGCCATTATGGACAACTGACTGTCTCTATCAAGCTGTCTATTTACACTCACGAGGTCTCACTTGTGGACACCAATCCTTTAGTTGCCCATACAGATGAGAACACCACCTTCGTCTTACATTCCTTTGGAAACAAATTAATAAATCATATGATCCTTATGGTATTGGCAGAAGTTGCTTAGATCCCTTTTGCTCTGAGGGGTCTTCTGCCGGGGTCACTGTGGCAACAACCTCTTATCCTCTATCTCCAGGAATACATTAAAATTTGAGGAGCAGAGAGTCGGGTATTCGATTTCCTCTTTCGCTCATACACTACATGATAATATCACCAGAGTAGGCCACAGCCGAGTCTTGAATCTGTCCAACGAGCTCCCGTCTGCTTAGTCTCGGCGCTCAGGCCAGGTGTCTTGATCGTGCGCTTTTCCACTTCTTTTCACCGGCCACTTTTCTCCGCCTCATAATCCCAGATGTTATGACTCCTTGTTCGGATCTGTGAGCGCTAGAGGAAATCATAACAATCTTTTGATCCTTTGGGTATTAATTTGAACTCCGTCAAAAAATGCTGCAGGAAGGGCCCGTGAGTAAGATTCAATCCGTTGTGATGATTTGGTCAGATTTTGGTAGAGTGGATCGCAAATCTCAATCGAGCATTGATATGGCTTTTACTCCAAAATGTGTCTTCCTGCCAGAAACAAGGACCGGTTGGCCGGAAAGCGCTCCCCGGCGATTAAGTCGATAACGGATCAAAGTTTAGTTCGAGGAAAGAAAGAGTATTTAGGTATCCAAAGTGAACTTACTTTATTTGACCTCGAGTTTACCTTTTATGGTTTTTTGGAAGGTTACTGAGTCGAGGCATGATAGCTCAGCTGATTTTAATTAATGGTTATGCGGTCATGAAAGGGTCGTATATGCCATTAATTACCACTACTTAATGGTGCGGAAATCGAGCCGTTAATTCTCAATGGTGTTCTTCTCCCTCACAAGAGATGGAGCGATTAGAGCCTTGATGGGCTACAGTACGCTCATGGGGTCCGATTTCATTTATTAGGTTGCTTACTTTGAATCAACCTTTGATGAACCCAACTGATTAGATTTCCTTTCTGGGCGAACCCGTTTATTTATGGGGGATTATCATATGCCTAGACCGCTGATTTCGATGGATCGGATGCAGATATGGGGGGGGGTCTCTTTAGTTTTTCCACTTTCGGCAGCGCTTTGGCTTTTAAAATGCTCTTTTAATACTGTAGAGCGGTTCAAGAGATTCTTCCCACTTTTACTCTTTGAATCAATGATTGAAAAAAACCATTAAACTCTCTTATTTCCACCAGTCTAATAAAGCCTTTCCTTTACTTTGCATCCATTCTAAGCTAAATGAATTGGTTAGATTCAGCATACAGCGACCAGGTACGTGGGGAACCTCGTCCTCGTCTGAGAGAGGCAAGGAGGTTCTGTATTGAAGCCCTCTTGCTGTCCCCATTGTTTCTTCTTGGCAACAACAGCTACTGGCTGATGGGAACCCTCTCTCAGCCTCAAGCTACCCCCTTGGCTGCGATTAGCCAATCTCACATGCCAGCCATTAAAACAATTGGGGTGGGCACTCAAAGTCCGGTGTGGTAGTGAGCTCTCCGAGAAGGATCTTGCCGAGTTGAGATCCCGCTACGCTATACGCCCATTGGTGTTGCTCATTCGTCCTAAGGCACACTAATTCATTGCCCATCTCCCTCCCAGAGTGAGGACGCTTTTTAAATCCGTGGCCTGGATGTGGCTCTGTTTCCTGTGCGCCCCGCTTTGTTGGGGAGGTGCGATCAACTTGGAAGGTGTGGGTCCGACCCGAACTACTCCCAGTATGTAGGTTTCCGTCGTTAGGTTCTAGTCCACGCTTGTCTTACAGGCCGGTATGATGCCCACCATTGGAGTTCTTCACCGCCTCAGCCTCCCATTTACGTGCAGGAAGGGCAGGCTTTCTACTTTTTCCTCAGTTCGGGGCCAAATGAAGGTTTCTAAGCCCATTCCTCCAAAAGTGGAACCCGAGGATGCTTGGAGGCTACGTTTTGCTTTATCATCGGGTAAGAGGTTTTCCACAGGAGGTCCCCTCTGATTTTATGACTCGCTTCGAAGTCTAATTTTGCCGCTGAGGGAATACGCGAGCATAGGCGGATGCCGCATAAACTGGGAAGATGCAATCCACTTGTGCCCGCACATTTCTATTTCCATTGTAGTATTGCGAGAGAATTTGTTGGCTTTTCATGCTTGGTAACCACAGGGCTCTTGAAAAAAGGGCATTGAAGGTCTCTTATTGTGTGCAGACCGCCACCAGCCCCATTTGTTGCTCACTCTACGACCCCAAATCGTTACCATTGAGGTACAAATTTTTCTCTTCTTTCAATACTTTCTCCCCTTTGGTAGGTCATGGTGGGAAGTTCCACTTGAGAAAGATAAATCACGAGTCCTCTTTGAGAGAAAGGTACCCCCCACTAACTGGACTCTCCTCCTTTGTTGAGCCGCATGTTATACACGTTACCGCATGGGCTAATAAATGTAGGCATCGGCCCTGTATGGTATACATGTAGAATCCGGGAAGCGGTATTAGAACCTCGGGCCGAGGGAGATGAGGGAAATTCGTCCTTGTCTCTTCCTCCTCGAAGAATAGCCGCCCGAGTCCACCTCCTCTATTCCGTTGCTTCCCGAAAGAACATTGAGTAGGCGGTGCTCTGCTAAGCGGTATGGGGCCGGAAGATCGAGAGGTGGTGATGGTTCAGCCAATCCACCAGGCACTCACTTTCTTGTCATCCGGATTCAGTCTAAATCCATGGATCCATCACCGCTGTCCCCTGGGGCCTTTCTTCCCCCACGGATAGTTCTCGGTCATGATTCGAATAGGTCCGAAGGGATGTCTCATTTTCTTCCTTAGTCACTTGGATCTTATTTCCTCGCTTGTCATAAGAGTAAAGTGCGTCCCCCTTTTGTGCCTCCTTTCCTCGCTTTTTGTAATGTCATTTATGAGTATACATTGCTTTTTATAGTTTTAAATCTCCATTGGGTTGCCACTTGATCTGAGGACCTCTCTTTCCTCACTGCAGGCTGACCCCGGTGGGAACTTCTTCCAGGAGTTAGTCAACTAAAGGGTGAGTTCTTGGGTTTAAAGAAGGAAAAAGTCACTTATAAAGGAAGATTGCTTGCAGCGCCGCCTAAAAAACCTTGTGAGGTAGCATACCGCGCCAGAGAGAGGGCATGATGCTAATATTAGTAGATTAAATTTGCGACAGCGACATGAAGTCAGCAAGTAGAAGGGAGAGAGATATTTGCGATGAAGGAGAGAGGCAGTGGTGAAGAAGAGATATTCTTCATGTTGGTAGGCGGGGCGTATCGGATACCACGAGCACGCTATTGCACCCGACTCTCGAGAGAAAACGATGCCGGTATGATGCATGGAATCGCCTTAGAGGGTGTCGGTTCACCGGAGTAGGTGGAGGTGTAGATGCGAGGAAAACTATTTGATATAGTAGTGATACGCTCTTAAAAGGCATTTATCCGGACACTGAGAGGACCATCAGTGGTCAGGGCCAAAATTTAGAGGAAGCGGAACTAGAGTGCGGCTCGGCTTTGGGATGAAGTGAGGGATGGCGTTTCTTCCCACAATCCTGCTTAACATTTTTCCTTTTTGGCGTTTCCATTGATAGAACTTCGTTATTTTTTAGAATACCAACTTTTGTCTTGTACTTATACCTTATGCATGCTCCATAATATTTACGCCTCCATGTGGTGGGGCTCGCCTCCGGACCCTTAGGTTAGAGGAGGATACCGGCTGCTTAAATTTAGGGCTGCTAGTTGTTGACATGTTGGCTGACTTCCTCAGGACTGGGGTTAGGGAGGATCTAGCTTGCAGAGCTAAGGGGTCTTTAGTTACATTTAAGTATGCATTTGGTACTTACGCGCCATGTTGGCATGAGCCTCTAGACCATAGATTGGGGGCGATCTTAGCCGCTTATAAATTTAGGGTCTACTTAAGAGTTTTGTGTCATTTTATTCCGTGCTCAGGACATCACTTTTCCAGAATTTAAGCTGATTGGGATGTGGACACTGCGATGGGGTGGTTGTACATGGGTCGGCTCACTCATGCAGGCTTTCCTCGCCCCTCGATACAGAGTTTGGTTCTCATTCGGTCGAGATTCTTTCAGGCATTTAGATAGATTTCCATTGACACACTCCTTGATGCATTTCTTTATGCGGCCGGGTGCAATTGACACTTTACCCACAGAGAATTTCATTTTGAACTTGCAACAATTTTCAACAACTTGATCCAGTGAAGCTTTAAAACATCCATAATAAAGCTTCATTATACATAATGAATTTATTAAGTAATAATAACCAAAAGTATAGAAATGAGAACACCACAGGTTTTTTTTACACTGTGCGTCTTCGGCATACACTCCTTTTGTTTTTGACATTGGGTGTGATCATTTTGAAACATTTGCTCAAGAAGAATCGCTTGTGATGCTTCACTTTTCGGCGCGCCAGTTTGTAATCCTGCGCCCATGGCTGGCCGTTGTCCCTCTGACGCGTTCTTGGTCCTTTTCCCCCAAAGGTCATTTCACTTTGGTGAGGATGGCGCTCACTCTTCATACTCGAACAAAAGAGGTATCCTTAGGTCCACTTTAGGGCCGGTTTCCCCATTATAACCGCGTCTTGCCCGGTTTAAGGTTCTCTTAGAATACAGCATTCACAGGTGAAAATATGAATTAACATGAGTATAAATACAAATCCGTAGTTCGAGGATCTTTAAAGTGCATACTACATTATTCAATATAAAAACATATAATTAATTATAGCAGACGGAGGACTTACAGTGCAGTGAGGTAAATTCCACCAAAATCCGCACAGCTTGAATTCCACAGCGTGAATTTGAAACTTCCCTCAGCTCCTTGTTGTTGTAATATGATATTATGATATACCACAGTTAGTCCACGGGAGGTTGAATCAAGAACTAATCATGCTAGTCATGAGGATGAACAAAACCCGGAAAAAACCCCAAAATTCTTGGGAGAATTTCGAAATGTGAAAAGGCGGTACTAGGGTTTTGGTGAAAAGTTTACAAAAAGCTTATGATGAAAACCACAAGTTTTAAGCATATAGGGCTAGGTTAAAAGCGATAGATCGCTGACAGTTAAGTATTAGCTTGACTCAGTTAACTCTATTGATTCGTTAAGGCACTTCAATGAGTTGCTAATGAAGTTAGGCTATTTAATTAAAGCTAATTAAATAGTAATGGAATTTAATATCGATAATCTTTTCGAGTTATCGATAAATACTAAAAATTACTCGAGACCAATTAAATAACTATTTAATTGATTCTATTTGTTAATCCGATATTCTACATAAAATGTAGAACCCTTGTAATTAGAAATACGTTTCACCAATTATATAGTTCTCTTTAATTTCACTCACGTGAAATATATAAGCTTCAGCGATATTTGTATGTGTGGCGTACAGGCTCGGATAATGGTAAGTTGTATAATAATAATTGACCGTTCACACAAGCCAATATAACGATTAATGAAGTAAGATGGCATTGTTCATGCTTGCTTAAGTATCATGAGAACCAGCACTTTAGTAATATCTAATTATAAGTTGAACACTGGTTCTGATAAGCCATTAACCCATTTGGTAAATGAATTTACTTTCACATGATTGTCGCGTGGGCATAATAAATGGAATCAGTCTATTGATTTCCAACGCCCATTTACCGCGGGGTATCTTACAATTCCTTTATCACGATCTACAGTGGTAGGTAACCGTAAAGTGTGTCGCTTGAAGCATACAAACTTTTCAGTATGAAGCCCGAATAAAGCATTTATGGCGTCCGTAAACCAATCATTACCAAGCGTGTGAGAGCTGAGATCTTCCCTTGTATATCGAGGGGTGGACCAAATCCACTCCCATTCTCTCCAGCATCATGGCCTCTGGCTTGTGAAGCCCAATATACGTTATAATCCCATGGGAGGCCGTTTGGTCATAATCCAAGCTCTGAGCTTGTATACGTGAGATAGTTATATATCGTAGG
Source organism: Lithospermum erythrorhizon (assembly GCA_019722365.1). Classification (NCBI taxonomy): domain Eukaryota; kingdom Viridiplantae; phylum Streptophyta; class Magnoliopsida; order Boraginales; family Boraginaceae; genus Lithospermum; species Lithospermum erythrorhizon. The sequence goes on from JADFUC010000924.1 coordinate 54,511, forward strand.
TCACAGAATTGTGAACCTAAAATTCTAAACAAATGTCCTTAGGACCACGGATAATAAATATCTTACATGGTCGTTTCGTTAAGTACCAGAACCAGGTCGCTGAGACCGGCGTACTGGTATTAATCTAGTCCTGGGGGCTAACGTGATCGATCTTGATCATTTAATCAAAACACATGTTAGTCATTATGATGCTTGTGGGCCTGTATCAGCCAAGGCCTTTTAGTACATCTGTGTTGAGGCAGAAGGGTGTAGTGCGGTTCATTGTTACCTCTGCAGAAATATAGACCCAACTTTAGGGATTTGGCACTTTAACCGAGGATCTGGCTACATGTATATTATGTAAATTCAAACATTATAGTCATGTAACAGATATATTATAATATAAGAAGCAATAATATTCAAATGTTTGTTCCGCATACTTGCCAATAGATACATACTCGCTCCCGGCAGCTTCACTTGTGACTGCGGCAAATACATGCAAGACCCCATATTCATTGCGTCTGCATCGTCTTTGCGACAGTGGTTTAGTAAAGGGTAAACCCGGTCAGCCTCTGTTTCACTACATGCTTGTCGCTTTCTGTCAGCGTATCTCCCAATCGGGTGATCTTTACGTGCGTGCTTGGATTTGGCGTGTCTTTCGAAATTCTTAGGCATTGCCCGATATTGTCCGCAAGCCCGACTCATTTGGTCACTGATACTGGAGTACCTTCCAGTTCGATCGCGAACCTTTATCAATGCTTCTTTAAGCGAACTTGAGACGGCTGCGATATACTGATTACGTGAGTAGAATCGCGGCGGTACTCTGTTTGGAACTCATCGAATCTTCTTTCAGCGTGAGACAAAATCATGCACCCCAGTTGGGAATGATAGTCGTCTCTGTCGGTTTGGCTTGCCGTCCGGTGTACCACTGTCAGCTATTTAACTCCTCATCTCCGCATATACCAAGAAAGCATCTTTAGTTCTTGCCAGGATAGCGAGATCGCGAGCAGCTCTGATCAATTGAACTTTTGAGTTGACTTTAGTATCTACTTGGTTACACTTAGTCGCCAAGACACATCAGTGCAGTACGCGGCTGCTTATGATGGATCCTATGACATAAGGTATGTCCTTCATTCTGTTCATCTCGGCACTAGTAGTGGACGTTTATTAACTCTGGCAGACCGAACTCGTATCTCGTGGGGAGATTACCGCTACTTGGAATTACTCATGTTGAACCTTTACGTTACCTTATTCACATAAGTATCCGCTTAAAGTCAATCGACCTCTGGCTCGATCCAGTGGATACTATTCCCAGTATATATTACTTCGCCTAAGTCCTTGTTAGAAACATTTGTGATGACTCATGCATTAGAGTTTAATAACTTTCATTATTCAATAAATAAAAGTATAAAACAACCTCACAAGTTATGAATAATCCATACAACTCCGACTTTTATGCTGTATACACAAGATTCTTCTTCGTTCTTGATGAAACCAAACTCTTTGATTGATTCGTAGCGTAGATTCAACTAGGGATACTGCTTAAGACCATAAATGGACTTTTGACTTAAATACATGCCGTCCTTTAGGACATGTAAAACTGGAGGTTGCTTACCATATTTTACATCTTCCTCTAGAATTTCCATTCGGGAAGCGGTGCTTTACATCCATTTGCCATATTTCATAGTCATGAAATCTGTGATAGCTAAGATTATCGGGATGAGATTTAAAAGCGTAGCCAGCAGCGAGTAAGTTCGTCATAGTCCCGAGCTCAAGTGAACTTGTTTGAAACCTTCTACTCTGAGTCTAGCTTTGAAAACATCAACGTTTAAGTCTTTATCGTATTTAACTGCTTAAATGCCCATTTACATTCAAATAGGAGGCCGTTGGTAAATCAATGAGGATGAGCCTCGTTTTGGTACATAGAATCCATCTCCCGGATTATGGTTTTGCCATTTGTCGGCCATCCTTGCTATTCATTGCTTCTTTATGCAGAGTGGGCTCATCATTTCTGATGATGAAAGCTTAAGCGTACCATTTCCGGTTGGTAGAAGCGTCCACTGTTGGATCTCACAGGGGTTGGTTAACCATGAGCACCACGTGGATCGAGAAGCTGGGTCTTACATGAAAGAGAAGTTCCCGATTCTTGTGGTGTGTGGATGCTTACATAGAATTTAGATGCGTCGATATTGACCGTCGGCAGGGCACCATCGAGAGATGAACTGCAAATTCTTACAGATCATACGGGCGGATGTTCACTTTTCAAGGAATTACTCGCTGTTAGCGATGAAGATTTTGTCTTGGTGAAGTAATGTAAACTGTTCATGGATATCGCATGAAATAGCATTTATCGGTTGAGCAAGTTTATCTTTTTTAATCCTCTTAACATAAGCTTAAGGCCCAATCTTTAGAAAAACACAGGAATCTTCCCGAACCACGCAGGTTCATGGGGTTTTATCTGCTTGTTTAGTTGGTGTCTGTTTTGAGTAAGTGCCAGCTTAAGTGCATATCCCAGGAAAGTGTGGTAGATCAGGATAGGCTCTCATAGATCAGACAATGCATCGAAGAGGTTCCGATTTCCTCGCTGAGGACCATAATTTATCTTTGTGGCGTTCTGCTTTGGAGTGAGTTATTGAAAACATTTATTTCTCACAAGATGAGTATTGAACTTCGTGGCTGAAATATTCTCCACTCTCATGAATGCATGAATCTTTATTGTCTTATTCGGTGGTTTCTTCGTTTTGGAACTCCTTGCGTTCTCAAAGGACTTTCGTGTTTGTAATGCCGTGGGATACCTGAAACCGTATTTCTTTGTGAGTCAAGTAGGTAAATGTAATGAAGTAATTATAGCATCCTCTTTGCAGGATGTGTTCATTGGCCCGCATCATTGATGTGTATGATCTGATAAATTGTTTTCTTCTTTTCGTTTAAGCGTTAAGAAGGCACTGGTCATTGCTTGAGGAAGAATAAGACTACGCTTATCATTATGATTCATAGTGACCTTAGTATTCCGCGGGAGTGGGTTTAGCGATTAGGTTCTCGTTAATGTATTTAATTCTGCTTGATGCCGTAGGTATGTTTGGTTTAAGTGTTAAACTATTCGTTTTATGTTTATGTTATATGACTCGTTAATCATGTCACAAAAGCGTATAAGGCCATTTTGAAGGGGAGCGGTGCAAATATTTGCCAGATTCGCGAAGTGATCTAGAATTCATCAGGGATGTTGAAAATGAAAAACCATCATTATTCAAAAGCGAAATGAAATAATATTCCACCACGAGTGCGGGTACATAGTAAACGGAGATAAGTTTCAAAACAAGGCCCGTGGGCAAATTTAAACTAATGGATCACTGAGGGCCTTGACATGGCGCCGTTTCAGCGCGCGGATCCGTTTCCCTCTTTGGTCTTACATGACTTGAGTTCTGCGTATTACGACAAATAGGAACATGACGGTGTCTGGCCACAGTAGAATTAGAAGTTATGCGAACTTGATAACATACGTACACATGGTGCGATTAAATGGGGCCATTCTTCTATAAATACATGTGAACTTCAGCGAATTCATTTCCATTGACCCGGGTTTCCGCCAATAATGACAACGTAAGTCGCTTCCCAACTCTCCTTTCCAGTGACCGTGGGGATTACTCGAACTTCGCCCAGTGCTTTGCCGTGAACTCATGCCTTTGAATTTCTTCTTTGTTTTTAGACCGCTGAAAGCGGAAGGGAGTAGAGATTTTAGTGCTTTTACCAGGGTTAGATCTCGGCGTTAAGTGATCATCTTATGCGGGTTCGTTTAGGAATAACTCAAACTTGTGCATATTGAGTTCATAGCAAGCGAGAGGTATCTGGAAGAAACAGGATGAGATCCACAGCCAGTTCTTTTCGAGGTAACACAATTGCCCAGGCGGATTAGTCGATCAGCCATTCAGAACTGCGGCTGTCAGTTTCCCCCGAACTATGCTTTGTCAAAGGAAACACAGAACTGATGTATCTACCGTTTAAGCTTCATTTGAGTCAATTCCTCGAGTTGCGGTGTATATGTCATATCTTTGCCACACTTTCTATTGAATTTGGAGCGAAGGTTCCATATTGCTTAAACATGAGACATTGGACATCAGCGGCATCAGACTTATTGTACTTTTGTGGGATCTGCGATGGGAGCCTTTATCGTTAGGTTTCGGGGAACATTGTTATTGTATTCGTTCACTCCTCTTTGCTTGGGGTTCTCGAGTTTCGAGACCACTGGTCAAAATTGAGTTATTAAAACAAGCTTTTCAAGTCTTTGGCTGAGCGAGTTCTTAGAATGCTTGATAGTGGTAGCCAAAATTAATTCTACAAATAGTAAATAAAATAACAAACTCGATGAAACTATAAATAAAAAACAACTTTCCAAATAAATTGTAAGTAAAATACTAATACTTCAAAATCTACGAAATATATTAGTACTCAGGGCCTATTACGGCAAATTGACAATGACAACATACATTTTGAATCGAGTTAATAGTAGGTTCACATGAGACCAGTTATGTAAACTACACACGCTGCGTATGCATCTAACTACGGGATCTTTTGACGTTATCCCCGAAACCGGTTAAGCGTACGATTAAACCAAAGTGTTACTTGGATTGATCATCACGAAAGCGCAGCGTTGGTGAAATCAACTGACGATCCGTTTGTCATATCAAATGCAACATTTAGCAACACACTTGATACGGTGTACCCAATTAATCTGATTGATTCTGTAACTTAAGTGACTTGATCTTTTGCTTAAATTTTAATTAGTCGATTATTATTACTTTGTTTTCATTTACTCATCATCTAGCACATAATCAGCCAATCATGCAACATGAAAAAATAAAACAAGTAATGCACATTGAAGATATACGATATGGCCCCTAGAACCTACTATAAGTATCAAATACTAGTAAGTCTGATGCTTTGTGTCTTGTATACGGATCCATACGAGTCCATGATCGCGCGTGAAATGATCGCCCGATATCTTCAACATTACAATATTTACATACTAACCCATCTTAGGCAGCTTTGAAGCTTGTGGGTAAAGCAGGTAAATAAATAAATACAAGAAATAGCAATGTTCAATTAAATTTCTGACATTACGGTTCGCTTGAGGCAGAAAAATAAATAAATGGTAGTATACATGTACTCCATTCAATCACCCATTACAAAATATAGGCACTTTATTAAATCACATAAATGAGACTTAATAAATATTTTAAATGGCATTGGAAAATGCATGTTTGTAATTATCAAATTAATTAATCCATTGTAATTACCGTATTAAAATTAATTAATATAAACTCGATTATCCATACAGCGTGTCAATTAATAATTATTACCAATAATTGTGCCGTATACATATTATAGAAAATATTCATCACAAATATATTCTAAAATACATTAAGTAGTAGAAATTATTTACATAATTGTTATATCCTTTTAAATTAATTTAAAAAGATATAATATAAAGGAAATTAATTAGATACATCAAATAATTAATTACATTGAATTGATTAAAATGACAAATAATCAATAAAACGAAATATAACTAGTCCCATAATTTTAGAAAACCAAAATAAGGAATAGAATTGAATTAGGGTTTTCAAAATTAAGCGCCTTGTCATCAATAGGCTCGGGCAGCTAGGCTGTGGATTCTACAGTCACCGACCGCAGCCGCCCCTCGCCTAGGTCATGCGTCCGACCGTCATTTTGAAATACTAAAAATCACCCCGATCCGACACCGGGCTGGCATGGCTAAGGGTAGGAAGTCGTCGGCGATTATATTAATAATACCATATTACTTCGGTTTGATTTAATTTAGTGCGTTTGTAGAATTGTTTTTGGAGGCCTTAAAATTTTTTTAAAATTTATGAAATTCGAACAAAGTTAAACTCCATAATTTTCTTAGACAAAATCACTGGTGGATTTCATTAAAATAAATTATTCATATTTAATTATTAATTAAACGGTCAATCTCAAAATTGTTTTGAGGCACTTAGAAAAATCCAGAGGTATGAGATTTAATAGGTCTTCACGTGCTATCTGGGTTCAGAAAAAATTAGGTGTTAATTTTACAAAATTTTACATGCCCCAAACCGTTTTACAAAAGCTGTTTTGAAAGCAAAATCAATTAAATCGTCCTTTTTAATTTATGAAACAAAATCATATTAACAAAATATGATAATACATCATCATAAATTTGCCAACACATGTAAATCAATAATCAAGAACATGGTGATTTATTCTCATCATATATTTATCGATTAAATATATGAGCAAAGATAATAAAATATAAAAAAATTGATAAGCATAAGCAAGCATCCAAATAATAATGTAAAAGCAAGCTTTAATTTGGCTCATGATGCCTTTGAAGAAAATTACTATGGATATATGGTATAAGCCTAAATCCATAGTTCCGAGGGATCTTTAAAATTGCATACTATATTGTGATAAAAACATATAATTGAATTACATGAGCAGGAGGACTTACCGGTGCGGTAAATTCACTTATTTAAAAATCCGCACGAGCTTCAAATTCACAACGTGAATTTGACTTCCTGACTCCTTGTTGTAATATCGATGTTATGATATCTGGTTAATTAGGGAGGAGATTTGGTCGAGAACTAATCATCTTCAGTAGCATGAGGATGAACAAAACGGAAAAACCCCCGAAATTCTTGGGAGAATTTCCCCGGCAAAGAGAGAGAGGCGGCTACTAGGAGTTTTTTAGTGAAAAAGTTTTTTACAAAAACTTATGATGAAAAACCTAAAGTTTGCTTATATAGGGCTAGGACAAAAAGCAAGGCTGGAATGTGACTTAGATTAAGTAGCTTGGCTGCCGTTAACTCTATTAGTTCGTTAAGACACTAATGAGTTGCTAATGAAGTTGAACTATTTAATTAAGCTAATTAAATAGTAATGAGTCGATATCGATAATCTTTCAAGTTATCGATAAATACTAAAATTACTCGAGACGATTAAATAGCTATTTGAGTAGATTCTATTTATTCGATCGATATTCTACATAAAATGTAAGAACCACTTGCCAGGTAGAAATACATTTACTCAATTATATAGTTCTCTTTAATTTAAATACATGAAATATAGCTGGCGTCATTGTGTATTAATGTGACCTTAGGCTCGAGATAATAGTAAAGTTGTATAATAATAATAATTGACGGTCACTTATTGTTATAACGATTAATAGTAGATCTAGCAATGGCTCGCCAACATAAATTATCCTTGAGAACCCTTTCGTATACCCAAATTTACTAAGTTGAACACATGTTACGATAATCACATTTAACAGTTGATAGTAGTTGCTCTGCCCGATTGTCGCCTTGAGCGTAATAAATGGAATCAGTGCCATTGATTTCCAACCTCTGATCCAGACGCTTCGGCCAATTCGAGATGTGCCATGCACTCCCACAGGGGCTTTTCTAAGCAATTAGAGGCCAAGTAGCACCCGCGGGCTTTCTTACGAATCACAATATACTGCGTTCCGTGTTGCGTAGGAAATTTCATCTTGAGATGTATTGGTGATACCATCATTTTGAACTATGAGAGCGCCGGTCGGCCTATTATCCCATTGTAGGCCCCGTCCGCCATGTCCATGATGGTGAACTCCCTTTATCTTCGTTGCTGCTACTTGGTGCTTGTTGTGATAATCTCTTTGATACCTAGTGAGCTTCTGGCGTCTCGGTGAATCGTACCCAGTGAATTGTTCTTTACCGGTCACGTCTACTTTATTTCGTCTCTATTTCGATAGGTATCCAAAAATAGGATATCACGAACTTCTGATGTCTGCAAGCATCCGTCCCACCCCAGCAGAGTTAGCTATATCGCAGGTGATGACTAAAGAATAATGCCCCGTGTGGTATTATGTCCACTGAAAGTCTTTACGGGAGAAAGAGACGAGTCAGAGCTTCAAGGAAATAACATCACATGGATTTACTCGTATAACCTCATTAGACATAAACCCCATCTAGTACTCAATTAGCCTCATTCTGCCCCCAAAGATGGCGTTGACCGCTTTCGTGATGTTGGGACATCCATCGGCGATCCGTCTACTCCGGACGAAGCGTTGATTCGCTGGCTGGGGTGTGGCATGGATCTGGTCCTGCCGGTGCCCCGGAATGAGCTTCTCATCTAGATCTTGAGATGGAGCGTCGTCGGTATCGTCCGTAATCACTTGTGGTATTGGTAGAACGCCGTATCCGCAGTTGGGAGGTCTTTTGTTGAGGTGGTGGCTACGGTTGCGGTCGCCGATTTCGAGGAACACACGTTCAGTGAGGTCTTCAAAGGGTGTCGAATTGTTCAATCTTCTCTCCTTATAGCCTTCTTCCCTCTGCCTTGGATTTCCACAGAGGCGTGAAAAGCGCGCCCACTGGAATGCTCCGGTCGGGTATGCCTCTGTCAGTGCCAAATGCTCAATGTCAAGCGCGCCCGTCTTCGGGGCTCACAGGTTTCACTTGACTGGTGGCACCAAATGCATTAGTAACTGCCACTGTCAGCCCTTCTTCCTCTTGCTTCCTCACATCGGATGTACTTACTAGGACCGTTCATTGCCTCGATTCGATATATGTTTTCTTGAGAAGTGACTCCTTAAACTGTACCGTCATGAGAAGCTCTCGCTACTCCTTGGCCCATATTTTGATTAGCTCCACAGTATGAGGTAGAACTCGTTTGAAATCGCTCTGGGAAGGAGAAGCGAGATTGACTTGAGTCTCCTACATCGGTAATTCGTGAGGAATGTTCGTGCTTTGTCACTTGCGGACTCTCACGCGTAGGATTAAAGTGAACCGGTTCTTAAACTCACAGAGCATAATGCGCCCTTACAGTAACAGTTGAACTTGGCAATGCAGTCGAGGCTAGAGGATGGCTAGAAGGAGGCTCTGCGTCTGACGTCTTCTGCCGGTGATGGAAGGACATTTGGAGATGAAATTCCCGCGATGTGATCTTTCGGATCTTCCTTAAGTGGGTGGTAAGTGTGAGTTTTGTACGCGTGATTGCGCTCCCATTGAGAAGGGCTAAATCATACTAACTCGATTATTGGTCCTTTAGTGTTTGCACATCAATTGTTGTAGGGGCCTCCACACTGCCATTGCGAGGTGGCGTAAAGCGTCAGTGAGGGGCAGGGGGCAAGCTGTCTCACCACTTGACTCCATGGCGACTTTGTTGCCCCATGCCTGTTGTTCCACTCCAGCAGGGAGTGTAGGTGTAGGTCTCTTCCTTCCTCCCCGGGCCGGGCCCGATACCTCGTTGGTTCTACTCGCTTCGAGGAAGCGTAGGATGTCTTCCCAGGAGCTTTGCATCATCTTCACTGCTGTTGTTCTCGTCGTTTCATGAATTATCCAAGCCGTCTCTCCGATTAGGTCGAGGGCCGATCATGGAGATCACCCGAGTTTGGCCCATTGATCTTTGGAAGGTCATTTTCGTCATGCTCATTTTCTTCTGTGATGATGGCCATGATGATAGTTCGTGTGTGGGTGGTGACTTTCTCAATGCAAGTCTCCCACTGTGGTCGCCAATGATGATCTGGTACGGTTTTGATGATAGGCCGGATCGCAAATCCCCCAAGTCGAGCTTTAATACGCCTTGCTCCAATCAGCTTCCGCAAAACAAGGACCGGGCGGTTAGAAACATGTCGAATGAACAAGTCAGTAACGGATCAAATAAGTTTAGTTTCGAAAAGAAAGAGTATTTGGGGTACTAGCGTGAACTTACTTGATTTGGCCTCAAGCGTTTACCTTTTATGGTTATTCTTGGACGATTACTTTGCCGAGTCTTGATGGCCTTTCAATTCCGACAGGATTGTATGGCTCATTAAGGGATCGTAATACTAGCCTGATTTACCCCTTTAATGGTGCCGAATCGTCCGTTAATGTCAGAATTCATCCTCATATACCCAATAGACAGAGCCTTCGTATTGGGCTACAACGCCCGCCCATTCATGTGTCTAGGTTCATTTATTCGGTTCTTCACCCATGATCATTCTTCGATGAACCCAACCGGGTTGGACTCACCTCTAGACCAGCCTATTTATTTATGGGATTATCACGTTGTTTGTTGGTCATATTGATCCTTGTCCTGTTACTGACCTTTCCACGAGAGTTTCGTGACCCGACAGCTGAAAACCTCAAAGGATGTAATGCACCCTCCCTCGGCAACCACTTGAACCAGCCTTCACGCTGGACGGCTGTTAGACTGAGTGGAAGGCCTCAGAAAACCACCGGTGGGAAAGACATCCGACTAAACTCTACGATGCTCCTCCAGTCCATTTTTCTTTTGTGAACTTGGTAAACATGGGAGTTTCATCTCACCGGCATGACCTGCTCAATCTCTGGGCGCCGAAGGGCGCCAAACCGCCATCCCCAGAAGCCTTGTAATAACCCCGCCATCTCTCGGCGTGTGTGATTTTCCCACCTTAGGCACGGTTGCTCCTGACTGAAGTTGACCGGCCCCTGAGCGCTATTGTAATCTTATGTCGATAGAATCAAGTTATTCAAGCGTTTCCATCAGTTCCCCAGAGGGAAATTGTTATTACTCCCATTTGTTTCCATGGTAATAATAAGAATGAGTGGGTGGTAACTTTCTTAATGCAAGTCTCTCACTGCGGGGTCTTAATGATGATCCGTCCAGCTTGTGATGGTCGGATCACAACTGAAAGGAGCTTCGATACACCTTGGTCCAAATGGAAGTTTCTCGCAAACAAGGACCCATACTCGCCGAACACTGACGATCAACTCACTAACTGACGAAGAGTTAGGTTTCTCATAGAGAGAATTTGGGTATCAAAATGAAATTACTTGACTTTTCCTCAAGGTTTACCTTTTATAGGTGCATGGACCGTTACCTTATTGAGTTCTTGATTGCCTCCATTACTATCAAGTAGTAACGGTTCTGACACATTATGATGCTGGATAATTATGATCTTCAATGCTCCCCTGGCAATTGCCTCCGCACTGAGCTCGTTAGTGGCGCAACTACTAATGGTCTTCTTCCTCCCTTTACCGAAATGGATTGGCCATCTTTAATACAAGGTTTCACCTTTGGCCCATTAGCGTGTCCAGTCCATTTGAAATAATCGCACGTTGTGAGCCGATTAAACTATATTTTATATACCGTTTGGTGGTGGGACCCGGAGATGGTATAAATACTTTCGGAATAAAATCGACATACCGAGACTAGTAGTATATGAGAAGTATTTTATGTCACATAAAATTTTATATTCGAAATCGTTTTCGTTAAAGTTTAATGACAAAAAGTGGAGAAATAACACCGCAAACCAAACGGGACTTAACCATCATCTTAATATCCTACCTAACCCCACTCACTTCTCTTCTTCCTCACAAGAAAAAAAAACCCAATATCCCCCTCCCTATTTGGGCCGAGATCTCAACACCCCTCCCTTTTGATTTTTTTTTTTTTCCATATCTATCTTCACTGTTGCTCAAACCAAAGACCTGGTTGAACATCTTCCCCCTCATCATCTTCTTCAATCAAGGGATAGGAAAGGTTGAATCTTTTGAAATATTTCCATGAGTTTTGAAGAGTTGACTTTCATTGACCTTGAGTTTGGGACTCTCAAAATGATATATATGACTATCTAGCTTTAGTCACGGATTAGAGGTTATAAAAATCGATTTTGAGAGGTTGAAATGTGTAGAAATTGATAGTTAGACTTTTTGTTGACTTTTCAAGAAAAATGTAAATTTGTAATAGTGTTGTTGGAGATTATTATAGTTGTTTTGGAGTTGTTAGTTGCTTTTGAGAATTAAGTTTGGATTTCTTATATTTGGGAGACTATGTTGGAACTAATATTAGTATTTGGGTTTTGGATTAAATATTGTTATATATAGATAAATTAGTTGGGAATTACTGTTGATTTAGCTGGAATTTGATTAGAGTGCTATTGTTGGAGGAAGGGCATACCAAAATTGAGAATTGAAATCATGGAAGTTTTTGTTTGCTTATTAGTCACAGACGCCAGATAGTAATCGTTCCACCTAGAGTTGTTAAGTTGGTAATTAGAATGTTGATAAAAGTTAATTTTAGAAGTTTTGCATAATGGGTGTTTTAATTTGCCATGACTTTATTTTAGTTCATGAGATGTTGAATAGTAATCGGGATTTAAATGGAGAAAATTATATTTTTATGCTATATCAATAATCGGGCAGTTTTGTTGGACTAGGATCCTTATACCGGGGTTGTTGGTTTACATTTGACCTTTAATTGGGATTTAATAAGTGTAAGAGGATGTTATTAATCGGGAAGTAAATAATGTATATAATTGCTTTGGATAGAGTTGTTCGACTCAGTCAGGGATTCACCTAGAGATATTCTAGTTGCTTTGCCTCGAGGTAGAGTACAATAAATCAATGATAAACCTTTCATATGTATTATGGTTATATATTCAGTATGTGCTTGAAAGTTATGACTATATTGGTATGTATACATTGAGATCATGTTATGAGATTATTGTTATCAAGATCGATGTTAGATTGTTGTTATCAGATTGATGTTATGAAATTGTTGTTATTGAGACCGATGTTATGAGATTGTGATAGTTGTTAGATTACACCACATGTATTGTATGTGATTGTGTTGTATGTGGTTGTGTATTGTTGTATGTGGTTAGTGTGTATCTTTTGCAAGTTGATTTTCGGGGAATGAGACAGTGAGTAGCCTCGACTGGTAGTTTGGCGTGATATGCACATATGTGAGAAATTCCTGGGTGATTCGAGGTTATGTGATATGCATATTGAGTGAGTAGCCTGTCGAGGATAGGGATGTATAAGCATATGTGTCCTGGGGCGAGTGTCGTCACGTGTGATTGGGGAGTGGATGCGTGGACAGGTTTTGATGTTGTACATTTTGTTGACTTAACCTTATTGTTTGTGTTATTATTTGAAATGAAAAGATTGATCGCGCGGTTGTTGATGGTTATGAAAATATGTGTGGAGTGTTTCATTGATCTAGTGTGAATATTAATAAGATGCTATTGGTTAATTTGAGTAGTGGTTCTGAGTAGTCATTCAATGTTATACATATTTCTTTTTATATATAATTATGATGATAAGTGGTTGATAATTCTATGGTATTTCTGTATTCACTAAGCTCATGCCTACTCCCTATTCTCTATGGAGCATGCATGGTCATGCCTAGGGTTTCTAGGAGTTGATCGTCAAGGTTGCGAGGGAGATGCGCTGACAAAATGGAGTAAAGATCGTAGGTAGTAGTGGCATAGAAGATCCTCAACAACTTTTCCTCTGTTATGTTTTCAAGCTTTCAGACTTGTATATTGAGTGGGTCGGTGTGACCATACTTACTATGATAAAATATGAGATTATGTATATTGTATGAAGCTGTATTTATCTGTGTTGATGTGTTTTGTTGGTGATACTTTTTTTTGTGTGATAAAGGTTAGTTCACCACGATGGACAAAAAGTGTATTATTATTATTAGTCAAATGAGGTCTTTTTTATGTTGTCATCCATCGATCGTGACTCGGGTGTACAGTTGTTACATGACCTTTAACTCAAGGCTACCGACTGGACGGGTCAGTTACAATTTTGGTATCAGCCTAGGTTTCAGCTCAGGGTGTCCGTGTGGTTATGTGCCTAGGTTTACATGCCTGAGTGGTTACGGTATTCGAAGCCTTCTTGTGGATTCCTCGACCTCTTCTGACCGCTGACCGCTGGTGATGCCACTGAAGATTTTCTGAACGTGATGAGCACCCTTAGAAAGCTCTGATGAATCGTATTCGCTGCCGCGTGTCGTAATATAAGGGTTGAAGAGGTTAGTAAGTTTGATGAGTATACAATTGAAGTTGATTAGAAGAGCCTTACGTGGTTATTATTGATGATGCTATATGAATAGCGGTTTCTATCAAGGAGTAGATTATGTCTTTGTTGTCGAGCAATATATAAAGGATGTGAACTCAAGGCCGAACACTGTGAAATGAGACGCTAAGAGATGGATGGATTTGCTGGAATTTAGTTGAGAGAAAGGATATGCCAAAAAGATGTCAAAGGAGTCTATAATGTCGGATTTGGAGTTCTTTTAAGTGCTGAGGTATTTATGTAAATCTAAGAGTGTTAAGGGTAATCTGGTGATTGTGGTGTAAGATTGTTGATCCTTAGATGCGTGAAGTTAAATCTTGTGCACCTGAAATAATTGGTGGAAGAGTGTTGGTGATAATTATGATAGTTGGACCCAAGTGTTAGGGTAGAGGGAGAATTAATTTAGTTGACGTACAAGGATGGACCACTTGTGAACATGAAGTAAGTTAATGAATCTTGTTGTCCGATGTGGAGTATGAATATGAGAGGCAAGAAGAGAATATGTAAGTGTCGTAATAGGTTGAGATTGGAAATCATCCTAATTTGACATCATGAGATTAAGCGGATGTTGAAATGGAAAATTTTCCTGCTTACATGCCCTGACAATTAAGTTGTTTGGTGTTGCCTCAAGATGGGCAGTATGGAAATTCCGGGACCAGGAAGGAAGAAAGATGCTTGGTTGTATGAATAAATAAACATTTAAGTGAAATGGGAAATCGATAACGATTGGTGTAGTAAGTCCGAGGAAGGAAGAATTGTTTCAAGAAGAAATTAGTTGATATACCAGTTGGTGGGACTTTAGGAGAAATTACCAGATGAAATAGAAAGTGTGACCTCTGTGAGCAGCATATTAAGATGATGAGACTAGTTGAAGTTGTCTCAAAAGTGTATTATGTATCAAGTCGGGTACGAAACCATTCTTTCCTAGGTAATAAAACTTTGAGAGTGGAGGCATTGCTGATTATTTTTATGAGATAAGATGTTAGTTGGGTGAAATAGATCATTTAAGGCTATGTTTAGAGAAAATTGCGTGAATTTTAGAACACATCGAGGTTGGGTTGAAACGCGTAGATTTTAATATGTCAAATGTAAGGATAAAGCATGTGTATAATGGTATTATAATGAAACGTGACGCACGGAATAGGCAATCAGAGAGAGGTATGATATATGGAGTATGTAAGCATTTTCATGATGTATGATATGTGGGATTATAATAAAAGGAGTCAAGGAGAAAGCATATTATGATGTAAATCAGTGAAAATGGTGGGTATATCAAAGACTTAATTAAGGATGCAATTTAGCGCTCGAGCATCAGGAAAAGATATGAAAGGAATGATAATTCTTGAAGACTTGAGTATTAAAAGTAACAGAGAGCATCGCGAATTAAGGGCCTGTGATTGGATTTATCTGGGTCAGAATAGATGACAGGACTTTCGTAGTGATAAGAGGAGATGGTGTTTGAATATCATAATCGCTTTCCCAAGGTCAAGTGATAACTTGTTGCACCCCAATTGGAAGGTTGAGAGCAAATTTTCGATGACGAGTTGAAGTTAATAGATACAGATGACGTGTTTAAATATTTTAGATGTGATCCTATGATGTTGTACGTGAATCCCTCGTAGTTATAAGATTTGAATTCACTGCCCGCCGAGGAAGTTAGTTGGTGATGTATTATACGGCCAGTTGTACGTTGGAAAACTTGGGTATTTACTAGCCCGATGTCACGATAATCGTGAATGAAAATTTGACGAAGTTGGGTTTAATAAGGAACTAACCTCCATATGAATGAATCTAATAGTCAATAACGAGGGGATATGATTACACGAATTAGGGAGTAGATATGACCGATATTGGTGATATGAATATTGAGGTAGAGGTATCAGATGGTTGATTTATGATATCAGTAATATGATAAATAGGAGTTGGTGGTCGCGATGTGATATGAGATATTATATGATGATATGGTAGAATGGAATAGGCGGTTGAGAAAATGTCTTACAAAGGCTGGATGAGTTGGTTATGGTCTATATGACAAAACTAGTGTGATTAATATAAAACAACTGTTATGATATGACCGGATTATATTTTGAGAGGTGGTATTGTGAATGTATTTACTGTGTTATGTGAACTATTACGAAGAAGCACTATATTGTCAGAATTTGATTGGGTGATAAGATGTCATTCAACCCCTACATGGGCCAACAACTCCACCACATTGCTACCAACCCTGAGATCAACTCCTAGCTGTTTCATCTCTACTTTGGTTCTCATTTTCCCTCCGACTAAGAGCGCTCAAGCACATATTCGCCTTCCTCGTGATACTCGATCGTCACATCAGAGTCGCTGATAACCCATCCATCTCCTCTGCCTCAAATTCAAGTCTCTCTCGCTGAGGTAATTTGACTTATGATCGGTGTAAACTGCATCTAACCCCATACAAGTAATGCCCACAACTTCAAATAAGAAAGACAATCGTCACAATTAAGATCGTGGGTCGGTAATTCCTCTCATGGTTCTCCCGTTGTCAAGAAGCATAAGCAATCACTCTCCCATTCTACATCAACACACAACCCAACCCCTGGTGGAACGCATCGATGTATATCAAATAACCCTAATTCGGATACGCTAAAACCGCGAAGAGTCGCCTTCGCTTCAACTCTCTGAAACAGCTCTCACAATCCTCATCCCATATAAAGGAAACACCCTTCTTGGTCAACTCAAATGGAATCACCATAAACTTTTAGTACCCATACCGGAATCGAAATGCTGATTTCGGAATGTCACCCTCCTTCATCCTCAACTCGTAATAACCGGATCTTACATCAATTTTCGAAAACACCTTGGCATCCCTCAACTGGTCAAATAGATCATCTATCCTCGGCAATGGATACCGTTCTGATAGTCACCTTATTCAGCTTGCCTGTAGTCTAAACATCACAACCTCAACGCATCATCCTTCTTTTCATACAAACAGAATCGTGCACCCCACGGGAACGAATCGTCCGATGAACCCCTAGCAAGCAAATTCGTAGAGTTGAGTCTCTCTCAACTCTCACAACTTTGGCTGGAGCCATTCCTATAATTGCTAATAGAAATCGGAAGGCACTGAACTACCTCGATCGAAAACTCCACCTCCGTACGGCGGTAATCCGCGTAGGTATCTCTCCTGAACACATCAATATATTCCCGGACAACACGAACATCCTCCAATCTGCTCTCCTCTGACTCCAAGTCGACCACATACCCTTTAAACCTAACAAAATTTTTGAAATAACCCGTCTGATAAGCATTATTTTAATATGATTTAGTTACCCTATTGAGTGTTTTATGTTGTTAAAATTTGAATCGAATAATGATAATAAGGGTTGGACGATAATATATTTTGAGGATAGAAATTTAATTTGGCACATGTTCGAATTATAAGCAGAACCGAGAAGAGAAGTGGAATTTGCGAACTAAACTAGACCTAACCTAATTTAAATAAACTCCACCTACCACCACTAACTTTATACTTATCATCATGTCAACCTATCATGCAAACTCATCTTCTTATTCCCTAAGGAAGGGCCGAACTACTCCCTCAGATATTCCCTTTAAATGTTTTCTATATTCTTTAAATCTTTGTGAACTGAGCTTCATAATCTCGTTTCCCATCTCTTGTTCATCAAAGGTATGAGTTTTAATCCTCAAATCTCATCATTTTATGCTATAGTTGACTAATTATTAGTTTGACTTTTATGTTGACTTGTAGATCTTGACTTTATTATGGAATAGAAATGTTATTTGCTTAGCTTCTATGGATTTGGCGCTTAATTTCAGTGATTATCAGTTAGAAAGGTGTATGTGGAGGCTCTGACTTTGTTGACTTTTGTTGACTTTTTCCTAAGTTAACTTTAAATTGTAGTAGGAGGTTATAGAGGACTTGGAATATAGTTATTTTGGGAATAGAAGTGTTATTTGGATATGGATCGTAGAGATTGAAGGAGAAAGTTTGGGGAAAGTTCAGATGGTAGTTATTGTTTGAATTGGAGGTTGTATTTAATAGTTGAATTAGTTGAATTCATTGATTGGTTAGAAACAGAGATTAAAGGTTGTTGGGGTACAAAGTGATGATCTAATATCGGATTTATGAAGTTGGTAAGAAGAACAGAAGTTACGTGAATTTTAGAAGTGTATACCAATCTTGGGGATTGGGGATGATTGTTAAGAGTATTAAATTTGAATTGTGAGAGACGTGGTATAATACCTCGGGTTTATATATAGATGTTAAGAGAGGTTATTCTACGGAATGTGTTTATACTGGCACTTTGAATAGGAGTTGAGCTCCGGACTCAGCGACGAGGACTACCTAGAGTTACCATACTACTTTGGCCCGAGGTGAGTACAAATCTCAATGATGGGAACCCTTCATATATATTATGTTATATATTTTCATGGGTTTTATCGCTGGACTATTTTAATGTGTATTGTGTGGTTATGATTCATATTAGAAATAATTGAGATTATGATTGATATTATGAGATAATTTGATTATGATTATATTATGAAATAATTGAGATTATGATTCATATATGAGATAGTGGTGGATTATGATTTATATTATAGATAGTCAGAATACGATTCATGTTATGAGATATTGTGATTATGATCTATGTTAAGAGATTGTTGTTATACCACCGTGTGTCAGAGTGTACTCTAGCTGTGCGGTTGCGTGGTTGCAGTGTGAATCAGGTGCATGTGTATTTTGATTCATTTGTTTGTTATTTTATGAGCGGTGGTGACCTAATCGGAGGTCGGTGGCATGCATATTGAGTGGTAGCCCCATTTCATGGAGGTTCGTGTGATATGCACATCGAGGGGTGTAGCCTCGTCGGGAGGATGAGGTGAGACCCCTATCCATTATTTCGAGGTGGATCTTTATATGTGTATTATTGTGGAGGTGGATTCCTCATTTGTTGGTTATTTGTGGAGGTGGATTCCTCATTTGTTTACTATTTGTGGAGGTGGATTCCTCATTTGATGACTTTGTGTGTTGAGACTGTTTCCTTAAACGAATATGCATTGTTGATGGTTATAAGCTCCTACGTATAGTATTATGTGATATCGTATAAGAGAACTCTATGTGATTTGTGGACAGTTATTCATTATGTAGCCTGGTTAATGTATATACATATGTTATATATATAAGCATGGTTATATATGATTGATAAAGTCCGTGGCATTTGTATTCACTAACTAGATAGTTGACTCCTTTTCTCTACACAGCTGCTTTTTATGCCTAGCCCTAGGGGACATCACAGGTGGCTGAGGATCCTGACAGAGTCAAGGTGGAAGATCATAGGCGAGGCTGGTAGACAGAAGTCCTCACGTCATTCCCTTTGTTGCCTTCATCATATTTCTAGAATTCTTGTGTGTTGTATTTTATTGAGGGGGTCTCAAGGTTATACTTTCCCCTATGTTGTATTTTGGATTTCTGTATATCCTTGTCAGACATCACAGTGGATTTGTATTCGTTGTCTGTTTTATTGGATGTATTGCTAGCGGAATAGAGAGTTTTGTTTTTGTTAATGTCAAGAAATAGTATTTGCTATTGTATCCATCGATTGGTGAATTCCTGTGTACACAAAGTTGTTAATGATCTTAGAACTGTAATGACCGACTTAGTGGTCGCTATACCTTCCATCAATTCCCTGCCCCTACAAATAAACGAACTCGATGGGCGGAGCCCAACCCTACAAATGTATTCTGGCTCACCTGCACCTGAAAAATGATCTCACAGTAGTAGTTAATTTTGGCATGATGTCTCCCCAACCAATCCATACCCAAGATAAGATCAAAGTCCATTAATTCAAACGGAAGTAGGTCCACAACTAGCAACTGATTATTCACACTCAAGGGCAATCTCTATATACGTATCTAACCTCAATGAATTCTCCCTAATCGGTGTCATGGGATATAGTTAGCGGAATGCTAAGATCTCCACATAAAGGTAAACCATCAACAAAATATTGGGAAATAAATAAGTGAGTAGCTCCGCATTGAAAAAAACATCCTAGCCTGCAATCACATAATAACAAGGCACTACAACTCCTGGAGCCTGGCAAAAGCCTCACGAGTAATCCCAGATTAATTGCCTCGCCACTCTAGCCTGTCAAGTAATTGCGCCCCGAGCCTCCAACCCGTAATTCTCACCTCTATGGCCTAAAGGCCCATCAGCTCTCCGATATCGAATCTACTTAATGGGCCGAGGATAAACCTCATGCCAAGATGTCCAACACACAATGAGACAGATCTCTCTCTCTCTCTCTCTCTCTCTCTCTCTCTCTCCCGACAATCCTCAGATTCATGACCAATCAATAATGGATAGACCGACCTCACTGAACTCCAGTTGGATACCTCTCCGAATCCACCTGTGCTCAGTGTGCAAATCATGGGTGCGTAAGAAACCTGTAATAACTCGGACGACACAATGTGTGCACTGAACGACTCGACCGACGAGTCCACTGACCATCCTCTCCTCCGAGATCTCCCAACACAAGTTCCACTAGTACCAACCGACTCGTCATTCCTCTCTTCGCCCGGTTGGCTTCGCACTACCAATCCCATCAACCGACTTCCTACCCGAGTCAACAGGATCAATCTCTCCTGTGAAAGCGTACCCACATGGGTACACGTAAAATAGTTCTCCTCGAATGCCTACAAAACGCCTCCCAAGACACGGCCTTCCTCTAGCAAATAACATGAGGTGCTCCACCACACGAAAGCACCCCTCATGAAGTCTATAAGTGGTGAACCTGACCCTCAGCTCACCCTCTATGCCCATCGGCTCAAATATAGTCTCCATGTCACTAATGAACTCAATCGCCTCAATGGGTGTACCAACTCCAAAGAATTTTGGGGATCTTCCCTTTAAAAAAGCTCAAAGATGCATTTCAAATCCTCACCATGTTGTACAAGTACCATAGCATATACCGGATCCTCTCCAACCTCTACCTCATCCACAACAACAGGATCAACTGGGGATGCAAATGTACCTTAACTCGGGCTGTTTCTACACTAGGCGATCCTCGCCACTCTACCGGCACGCCGACCACCTCCGGGCTCTGTCTCCAAAGACCTCGGTCTACCCCGGGCACCTCTTGTGGCACGAGTCGTCCCACGCTTGTCACTCTCGCGGCATCCTCAGCCTAGGTGGAAACGAAGAAAAGACTCAACCAAAACAACTCAAGGAAACAACTCAGATAGGCACACCACCACACAAACAACAAAAAATTTGAAACCTAGGCTCTAATACTGTAAATTGTAATTTAATTCGCCCCAGTCGGTCGCCTAAGGTTATTAGAATCATCCAAATCCTGGACACCAGAGTCACCAAATCGATGGACGACTTAAATTTAAAGACACACTGGCCTGGAATAAACCATAATAAATAATATATAACCTAAAAGAAATGCTTAAGACACTAACACCTAATGTGCCTCGAGAACGCCGGCAGCACTCACCCGTCAACTCGTACAAAATAACAGAGAGAATAGGGGGAAAAGTCGCGGCTTAGTGAGTACTTAGCCCAAGAGTGGAAATTAACCCTCACTCTCGCTTAGTGTAATTGAAATAATTAATTTCGCATAGGATAGATGGGTATTACAGAATGTTATACAACGTAAGGCCATAATATATAAGTCATTAGTAAATTCATCATCAAAATGCATAAATTTATAGGCTCGTCAACTAAACATAAACATACTGATAAAGGAAAATAACAATGATGATCATACATTTCAAAAAAATCAATGACAGTAATACCCAAATGAGTCCACGACCCCACTTTGTCAACCAACCCCACAAGACTCACGGCTAAGCAACTAGACCATCCAACTCCACAACTCTACCAACAACACTAGTACTACTCAAATCCACAACCACAACTCAATCAATACAACATTCGAGCCCACAACTAAACAGCTCAATCAACTCAACATTCAACCTCACCCCTAAACACTTAATCAACTCAAAATAAACTGATTCCTACAACTAATGCATATCAACCTCTAACCTGCAAGGAGAGAAACTTAAGCCTGTTAACAACGCCGGTCGAGGTACAAGGCAAAAACACCGCACCTATACCGAGGTATAAGGTAAATACCGGATAATACAACTCAACATACATCATCAACTCATATACAACTCATCCTACACCAACTCAACCAACAAAACACTCTAACCATCAAAATGACCAAAATAACCCCAAAAACCAATTCATCCTAATTCAAGTCCACCTCCACTCAAAGCAC
Source organism: Lithospermum erythrorhizon (assembly GCA_019722365.1). Lineage (NCBI taxonomy): Eukaryota > Viridiplantae > Streptophyta > Magnoliopsida > Boraginales > Boraginaceae > Lithospermum > Lithospermum erythrorhizon. The sequence goes on from JADFUC010000924.1 coordinate 76,643, forward strand.
CCCATAACCTAGAAGAACAATTATATGCAATCCAAATCGGCCTAACCAACAAACATGCTCAAACATTCAACACGTAAATATATATATAGACATGCCACAATTGTTGCCAAATTCAACACAAAAATGTATTATTATATATTCACAATTTCAGTTAATTTACAATCTGTGATAATTACTCACCTTGGCTATAAGAAATAATAAATTCCTCGCTCAGCTTATGCTCAAGCTTCTACTCTCCACGCCAATCACCAACATCCTAAAATACAATTACTACTTTCATTGCTAATTGTAACCCCATTTAGTATTCACTTAACACCCACTTAAGAGGTTTGTTAACTTAAGGTTTCAATTTAACATTTAAATTACCATTTTGTTTTAACTATCCACTTTAACAACACGGTTATCAACCTAACAACTCTAGGTGGAAAGATTACCACTGCTGCTTAAAACGACTAATAAAACGATAAAAATTTCAAACCATCCACCTCAACACTCGCCACCTCTACCCCAACCTCTAACACTTTAAACGATTTAATCAATCCAACAATCAATTCCCTAACCACTTGGTACTCATTTAAAATAAATTTTAATCAAAACCCCAACATTTACCTGTCCTTTCAACAATTTAACCAACAATATTCTCCAATCAATATACAACCATTACTTTACCCCCAAACACTATATATTAAGGTCCATAACCTCATAATAAAGTTTAAAGAAATTTGGGAAAAAGTCAACAAAATTCAACCCTCAAAATCTTTGGAAATATCACAAAAGTTTCAAACTTTCTTACCTTGAAGAGTAGAGGATGGTGAGTGGAAAATGATAAACCAACTTTTGTATCTTGATCACAAAGAAAAAGAAGAAAATGGAAGAAAAATTTTCAAGGGGGGAGAAGTTGGAACTCGGCCAAAGAAGAAGAAAAAGGGGATGGTGAGAGTTTGTGATGAAGAAGAGAAGATAAGGTTGGTGAGATATTTAGAGGGAAAAGTTAAGTTCCGTTTGATTGCGGTGTTATTTTTCCACTTTTTGTCATTAAATTTTAATGAAAACGATTTCAAATGTAATATTATCTGTGACATAAATTAGTACTCATTTAATACTAGTATCGGTATAACGATTTTATTCCGAAAATATTTATACTATCTCCGGGTCCCACCACCAAATGATAAATAACACTTTTTTTTCATATACATTTAAACGTAACGGGCTATTTCACTAGTAGTTCCTGCACATTGCGAATGTGAGAACCACTGCCAATGTCTAGCACCCATGAAGTAGAATTAGAAGTTATACAAACTTCAATAACATAAATACCTTTAGGTTTGGTGATTATTAAACCCTTTTTTCTATATTCATTGAATTTCCATGTGTTCCTTTCTTCCAAATGACCTTTCGAAGTTTAAGAGCGATAGATATCATCTGCAGAGATACCTTTGCCTTTCTTTGTCTTGCGACGCTTGCTGCTTGAAACAACGTCAGCAGAAGAAGAAGGCCTTTTGTTCAGATCCAAAATCTCATCTGCTTCAGCGATGGTAATTTGTCTATGTATATCAGCGAGGGTTTGATCAACCTTGTATCTGCTATAACCTTTTATGTACTTAAACATCTTGATTGAAGCCTACCTTATGGTGATGTAAAACTCTAATTTGTGATCTATCGGTATCCATAAAGATCTGCACCGATTGGCCAGATTCATCACTTCAAGCGCACATTCAGATTCACCGGTTTCTGGGTAGTCACCCAGAGTGAAGATCTGTGATTTCATGTTCTCGTGACTCTCCTTCGATCTCCACTCCTGCAGCTCCCGATAAATGTCATATGCCTGATACTCATCATATAGAACCTGAAACTTCGGTTCCATCCGAGTAAGCATAAGACATTTAGCTTTTAGAGCATCCTCCTTATGCAACTCGTATTTCTCCCAAGCGTACACATTCGTGACCCCGGAAGGCCTTTTAGGAATTCCTTCATGCAGATATACTGACCCCGTGTAACTCGAGTACAACCTTCAACTCACGGACCATGTCTCATACTCTGCACCATTATACATGCGTAGTTAGAGTTGTTTGCATGTGCTTTAGGTGTTTTAAGGACAAACATTTCAATTCTACAAGAATAAGTATGTAGCACAACATTTTGTAATCTATCATGTCAAACACTTACAAATAAATTCAAAGTACTAATACCAAAATCTCACAAAATATATTATGTAAAAGATCTACGATGTTGGGATTTCAAACGGAAACACACATCAGATACATTTTGAAAAACCAACACAGTAGTAGGTTAACTAACCAATTATGTAAACATGACATAACTCTTGTGTTACTAGCATGCCTACAAGACGCTACCTAACAAGTGTATCACCGAGCCCACAACATTAGTGGAAATCACCGGTTAAGCAACCAATTAAACCAATTTATTACTTGGAATGATCATCTGAAAGCCCACAACGTTAGTGAAAATCACTTCAACATGATCCATTGTCATACTTGTCACGATACTAGTACACCTGCCATCACAGTGTGCCCGGTGATCGTGATAAGTTGCACAACTTTAAAATTGGCTTGACACGTTTGCTAAAATTTTTATGGTGAGATTCATATTATTTGATTAATTATTTAACATGTCATATAGCACATACTCAAGTAATATGCACATCATGAAAAATAAAATAAATAATACACATTTAGGAGATATATGATATGACCCTAAAATAATAAACCTATTACAACACTTTCAAGTGCAATCTTGTATTCTTCAGCTTTTGGAAACTTTCAAACCGACATAGTGAAATGTCATGTTCAATGCCTCCACGGAAGTACATTTATTTACTAACCCAACTAAGACAGACTTAATTTGTGGGTAAAACAAAATAAATAAAGCGACTGGGCCGGGTCGGGTACAACAGATAAATATTTGTAGACTGTATTTAAAACAAAACTAGGTCATATCAATATATCCCCTTCCATCTCTAGCTTACAATATATAAGGCAAAATTAAAGCACATAACCCATTTAATAAATATTAAATGGTATGGAATAAATGACCTATAAAAATCATAAAACATTATTAATGCAATTATGTGGATGCAATAAGTATGCAATAAATGTAATAACCTGCCCGTAGTAATATTATTGAAATAGTATACTAGTTGTTCTGGAGTATTTCGAGGAGAAATAAAAAATTCGGTTGAATAGTTGAAAATAATCAGGTCGGTTGGTGTATATTTCTGGGTTTTGAAAAATTTAAGGTTGTAAATCGAATGGAAATGATATTATTTGGTAATATAATTTTTGATTTTGAATTTTACGTTATAAACGATTCTTAAGCCTCTAAATTAAGCATTCTTGAGTTGAAATTTCGTAGTTTTGATGGAATTTTGACATTTTTTAGGGCCCATTGACTTTGGGTATTTTGGGTTTACTTTTGGTTTTTGGTGAGACATTATTGAATATAATTATTATCTAGGCTTAGATTATGCATAAGAGATGACAATAATCGATATATTTGGGGTAGAAAGTGTTATGGTTGAGTTGACTTCGAGTTGATTTTGGGTTGACTTTTTCTAAAATGTTGTTGAGAGTATAAATATGTTATTGACCTTTATTGTGATTGTTTTGAGGTGAAATGAATTATAAGTTGTTGAGGAACGATGTTGAAATTGTTTTTTATTAGATTTTGAGTAATAAACGGCTTGGGGATTTGAGGTTGTTAGAAACGGGTTTGATTAGTTGAAGTTGATATATTGGGTAAATAAATTTGTTGGAAAATGTTAGTATTTTGGTTAACGAAGTTGACCATTATGGATTTACTCGATAGTTGAAATTGCCATTTTAATAGTTTTGAACATAATTAGAATCTATATTGAAGTTGTTAATTGTAACTAAATGGCTGAAAAGTCATAATTTTAATTAAGATAAGGATGAAATTTGCTGCGAGTAGTAATTGTACTCTCAAGGTTTTGATTAGGACGCGAACGGAAAGGCACTTGATCGATTAGACGAGACGCTTCTTATTGCTAACTACAGGAGTACTTATCTCTACCGGTGCTTATTACGACTTAATTTAAATTATTGTGTGAAACATGTCATTGTGGTATGATTACGTGAGAATAGTATATATATGCCATTGTTGTATGATTATGTGTGATTCATTTGTGTGAGCCAGCAGATATGATTATGTGATTGTATTTTGGCTCAAGACGGAGGTAAGTAATATGAACCATCAACTGTACGCTTTGTTTCGTGGCCCATCGGCACGATTTATGGCCTTGTCGGCATTTCGATTTCTCGGCCTTGTCGGCATTTCTTTGCCTCTGTGGCTTCGTCAGGCACTTTGTATTTCCGTGGGCTTGTCTCAAGCTTGTGATTGATTTATGATTTAGGATGTCTTAGCCGTGTTTTGATATTGTTTGGGAGGGTATCGTTAGAATTATGGATGACTTGAGGTGACCAGTATTAGGATATGAATCTCATTGGGATGATTAGGTTGTGACTCTCCTTCTGCGTGATATGTGACGCATGTTGGCCTCTATACTTCGATATAAGTGTAGTGAGATTCATTATCACTTAAGTATGCATTGTCGGTGTTGGCCTTATACTTCGTATAAGTGCAAATGAGATTTATTATCATTTCATGGTGTGCATCAAGCCGGGTAAGCAATTTAATGTAGAACCAGAAGTGAGATTCATTATCACTTTGCTATGTGTATTGTCGGTTGGCCTTATACTCGGGGTATAAGTGGCAAAGGAGATCTATTATCACTTGCTATGTGTATTGTCGGTGTTGGCCTTATACTGTATATGCAGACGTATTACTTCCTTGCTAGGTGTATTCTGTTGGCCTTATACTTTGGTATAAGTGCAAACAAGGAGATCTATTATCACTTTACTGCGGTGCATTGTTGGTGGCCGTCTATACCACGGTATAAGAGCAGTGTTTATCAACGACAGTCCATTCCCGCAGTAGACGGCTTATATGCGCATTAGAGGTTGGTATAGTTGTGGAGATACGTAGAGATAGATAGGTTGATGACTAGGGAGTTTAGTAGTCATGATTGAGCCTCTACATTTTATTCGGGTGAGTGAGTCTTTATTGAGACTTTGTATATATCTTGACATGTTTAAAAGTTCTATCGTGTTGTATAAACTGCTTTTTATGACTCATTTATTGGTTATGAAATTGTGCCGATTATACTAGATGCCTTGATGAAATTATGTTTAATTAGGTTTTGCTGATTATTGATAATATGATCCCATTTTTTCTTGTGAACTTGTGTTGGTATTAATCGTTATACATCCTTAAGGTTAAAAGCTGTGTTGGTTAATGGCTGAGATAACTTTGAATGAGGGCATTAAAAGCAAAAATTATAAACCGATGTTTATGCTAATCATAGATGTCGATGATATTCGTATATAGTGGAAAGTTGGATTCAAACGTTAGTATAGGTTATGACTCAACCACGACGTTGATACCATTATGTGAATAAGTTCAGAGACTACTGAAGATTTTGGTGAGATAATTCGCATTTGGGTTATCTTGATTGAAGATATAATGCTGTCAGCTTGATTTGGCATAATTCGGACAGATTTGGAGGTTCTTATGATAAAATTTAGACGCTATAGGAGGTAACACTATAATTGGGAGAGACTCCTTAAGATGAACTAAAGATAAGTGGTTGAGTTGTATGCTTGAGTTATGAGATGTTGAGATATATGTGTGAGTTGTTGTGTGTGTTTGAGTTGTATATTATGTCGGGTATTAGCTATAATTTAAAGATAACAAATAGAGATATCTCCCTGTGATTAAGGTACCGTGAGTAAGTTGTTGATTTGTGGATTTGTCGGTGTTGGTCGGAAAGCCATTAAGAAAGATTTATCTTATTTAGAGGAACATATAAATATAACTCTCGAGGTGGATAGTCGCATAGTAAGGGTCTTGAATTATCCTTGTTTGTATGATATTTGTATTCACTCATCTTTTAGTCAATTCTATTTCCTCATGGGCGTATGCTTATGCCTAGGTTGCTGCGGATGACCGAGATGTATCGTCAGTAGAGTCAGCAGAATCTCGGAGGTGGCAACGGTGGCTTCAAGACCTCGATACTATACTTTTATCTTCTTTGGAGTTTTTGTTGAACTTAATAATTATTGTTGTCTCCGAGTTGTAAAACAAGTTAATTGATGTCGTATTTATATTATTACTTTCATTGTTGTAGCGTTGGTTAGTTCCCAATTCATGGACGAGTTGTATTACTTTTATATCCACGTTAAATGAAATCATTCAAAGTTGATGACACGGTCCCAACTCAAAGCCCAATTGGTCGTTACAATAAAACATGCAATCAATACATAATAAAAATGCACTTAATATGCAATTAACACTAATTATGAGGTTGAGATAATTACTCTCAATCAATTCAAATTTTAAATACATGATTGACAATCATATAAATAATTTCCATTTTTATTTTACAAATCAAAATCAAATCAAAATCAAATAACATAAATATACAATTAAATGTGATGGTAATTTAAATTCAAATTTGAATCTCATAATTAAATCCATGAAATATGTATAATTAAATGCATTCATTATCATATATTTTGTGTCAAATAATTATTACAATAACATTCTACATAATTTAACTAGATCGTTGTCATGATTATATCCTTTAATACAAATAAGTAAAAGGACAACAATGAAAGGACTATTGAATTAAATTTATTATCACCAAAATTATAATTACAATTATCATAATAAATAAAATGATAATAATTTACAAAACCCAAATTACTTTTAAAAACCGTATTAGGGTTTTCAGAATAATCTAATCCGAGGAAGAACGCCGATTATGACCAAATTAACGTCAGTCCACCGACATCGCAGCCGGACCTGGCAGCTTCCGCCCGTAGGCCAAGGCCCAACGGTGCCTGTGACTGCTCGACACACAGGATTTAGCCCTCGAGGCTTCTCCGAAGGTCGCGCCTCCATTTCACTTAATTTCCAGTTTTTCGATTTAGTTCAATTGTGTGGCAAAAAATGATTTGAAGACTTCAAACTCATCCAAAAATTCTGAAATTCAACCCAAACATTCCACACAATTTTATTGAACACTTCTAATCAGAATTTTGTAAAAAAAACATTTTCCAATAATTAATTATACAATAAATATTCCAGAAATCAAAAAATTATTTTGGGGTACTTAAACTATCCAAAAATTATGAATTTTTTGGACATTGTTCTCATACGTTCTGGAGTTCAAACAAAAATTGGTGGAATTTTTGGTACATTTTAATTGCCTCAAAATCAATAAAAATGTTTCAGATTTCAATCAAAACACGTTTTAAAACCCTTTCAATTCATGAAACACAAATATAATTTCAAATCATCAAAATTAACAATATGATGAACTTGAATAATGTATAATACACATATGAATCCATGGATCAATTTTCATAACATATATTCATTGTCAAGAATATATAAACATGAAAATTGCTATAAAATGTGTTCATACAAAATTTTTTATAAAATATTACAAAAAATATACAATTTAAACATGCTCATGATGCCACTGTTGGAAAAATATGAAACTTGTTAATATTTAAAACATAAACAAAAGCATCCAAGATCGAATAAATGTATATAATCGAATTACAATATAAAATACATATATATGTGTGTGTGTGTATAAAATTAGTGTACTTACAACGCAGTGGATGTCATCAACTTTCTCTCACGTAATTCGAACTCCTACAAATTGCACCACAGCAGTTGATACCGCAATTAGTCCACATCATGGGGCGGTTGAATCTCTGCCATTGATTCGCTTAGAATCTTGTGAACAATTGGACAATAAAACCAAGGTGTTTTTGCTTGGTCTTACACGGCTAGGAGAGGGGAGGGGGGCGGCCAAAATTTAAAGAAAAGATGAATTAGGTTTTCATCTTTTTACTTCTCATATATATAGACACAACTCCCTCTTGCCCGAATAGCTCAACTAGTTAATAAATAAGCTAAGTTATAAGCTTAACTAAACGAGCAATTAACTTAATGAAGTTGGCTAAGAAGCACCTATATTAGTTAAGCCATTAATTAAACTTGCAAGTTAATTCATTCGGTTTCGTCCAATATAGATTTTATACTATTACTGTAAAATCCTCGATCGAGTATCTCGTCGATTACAATCGACTCTCAATCTAGCAATCACGATTTAATTCCATACATGAAATATAACTCAACGTCATTGTAATGTGTGAATTTCCTGCCTGGGATATTAGGTAGTTGTATATCAATATAACGAATCATTATAATTATTATAATGCTTATGCATGGGACTTAGCACCGATAACTCTCGATATATTATCATGAGTTCCAATTTAGTAATTTGCAATTACTATTATTGAACACTTAGTTTGAGTAATCTCATTTAACTAAAACTAGTAAATGAATTGTTACAACAATTGTCGTAACAGACATAATTATAGAAATCAATATATACTGATTTCCAACAGTAACACGTCACAAACACGCCAAAGTAAGTAGAAAACGTCATGGTTTCGCGACATTAAAAAAATTCTACCAGTCAATAATATTTATTAAGGACTGTTACTCTACAATGTTAATTATAAAACGTAATGGTTTGCCATTGGGCCCTCACTAGTCAAAAGTATTTATTAAGGACCAGCATCGCAATAAATTAATTATAAACGCCATGTTAGAAGGCCAGCCGTTTTTCTCAAACGCCACTATCCCGCCATCCTCGTGAAAATGTGGTTGAGAGTTAACTCATCAATGCAACAACTAATAATTTCAAATAATTTAATTGGCATATAGCATTGAACCAATGGATCGCCACAATCAAAATTCTACTTATTGATAAAATAAAATGAGGACCATTATTTTTATGTTAAATATTTACTAATTAAGAACACGTTAGATAGTTGTGATACTATCAATTAAATAGAATGTAAACAGACTTTATGTTTATTTTAATACAAAACGCCCCGCTTATGACAAAGTTTCTCTCTCTCGAATCAGAATAGACAACTTTGCCAAGACCTTAGTAACTGTAAAATATTAAACATCAAAGGTCCATCAGAGTGTTTTCCATAAATGTAACGTCAAAATTTACTACACTATTTTTACTCTAAATTTGTAACGTCACGCTAAGAATCGAGATTTTCCCATCAAATCGTAACGCCAAACGCTCACCTCACATATACATTTATCGCTAAATATGTAATCACATTATATCATGAGTGTTTTCCGGCCCCAAACAGAACGTCAAAGTTTCACCATATATTTCTTACCTCTAAATATCTAATCTACATTTTCATCAGCAGTAAAACATCACAGCCTTCCAAAAGGCTTAACCCGGCAATTTTTATAGGTTATGCCCATTATTATATGTGCTGTGATAGAAACCGCCTACAAGTGTTTAGAAAAGGAATGCTTAAATATGGTAAAAGCAAATTTTCCACAAGGACACAAATTTCGTCAGGCCGACATCACATCACAACAAATGGCTGACGTGGGTAGTCTAGCAAGGACCTTTTTCCGTCCGATACAATTTGGAATGTAATCGAAGTGGTTTTTACTCGCTTCAATTAATAAACTGAATATAAAATTGGCCCTAGAAAATTTTGAAAATTCTAAAAATTAGAAATATTATTTGAAGATTTTTCACATTGATTAATTTCGAAAATAATTAAATTTAATTATTTTATTAACATAATTCATCAATAGAGATTAAACATATTTAAATCAATTCACATGCAAATACCCATACCCAAGAAAATAATTTACAATAATATTTACATAATTCTAATCACATAACCTGAGCTTTGAGGCGACTTTTGGTGTTCTTAACCTATAACAATAGTTCTAAACTTATTGGATACTCAACTGTGATTACAAATGAATTGTACAAAAAATAATAAATCAACTAACTACGAGTGTTTACATTTTTCAAATTCATATTATCGGGCAGAGGCGCTGAATTGAATTGCTCACAATACCCAAATCAGAATCTCCAAGATAGTCTACCACAAAGAAATTGTCGAACCTTCCGTGACGCTATCAGGAACGACTAAAGTTTTAAACTATAATAAAAAGACAAGAGAATTGAGGAGAAAAGAGTTTTATTTCTTGCAAATGAAAGTGAACATTAACCTTGTTTCACATTAACTAAGTCTCATTTATAGTGAGGCATAGAATATTCAATATCTATCCTTAAGGAGGTGGCCATGTGGGAAGGTTCCTGAACTCCTCCTGTTTCTCCCGATCCATGCCTAAGTGGTGAGGGTTCTCGAACCTTCCGCTCTTCTCTGTCAAGGTGGTCCCTACGCTGCCCTGGATTCGACGCCCGAATGTTCCTTCGTGTTTCACTTTATACTTGGGAAGTTTAATAATACATTTATTATTATTTCTGCTTATCGTTGTGTGTTACTCTAGAACGGATCGACAAGAGTAATATATTAAACAATATTAACCTAACTATTGCATTAATATATAGACTACGAGCGGACCCTAATAAGTCATCGTAACCCCTAATGTCGATTCCAGTAAGTCCTAAATATTAATTATCAAAAAATTAACATATATTCCTTAGTGAATTTATATAGATTGAATGTATAAATCTGACGCAGACAATCTAAATTGCCTAACACGATTTTATAATATCGATTATCTCCTATTTCTGTCCCATCTAGCAAACATCAGATCCAATGCGCATGAATTTAAAAGAAACATAAACATTAAACCCTATTTTATATGAATCGTCCGATCAAATATGATAGGTTAGATTCATTATTAGAGTGACATTGCACTTGCCTAAATAAAAATATCTCATTCTGTTATGTCTCCCTGGTTCATTAATGAGTCCCCACATTTGTCCCCTCTTTTAACTAACTAATTATTATAGATATAGTCATATAGCTAATCAATTTGTATTTTTCCACCTCTAGAGCTTCTTTCACTTTTTTATCGTTTCCAGGCTTGAGCTTTCATCAAAGACTGAATAATGCAGGTAATGTTTCTATTTTTACAATAAAGATAAAACTAAGTCTTGCTTCATTTTATATAGTTACAATATTGCTGTTATTAAAAATGATGAAATTTGTTAAGAGTCGAAGTGTACAAGTGAAGCAATTATCAGATCTAGCAAGTGAGAGAGAAATCCATGAGTTCTTCTCTTTTTCCGGTGAAATTGAACGCATTCAGATCTGTCGGTTCGTTTTTCTTCTTTTAATTCTGAGTTTGTCGTTTTCTGTGTTTTCTTTATATAATACTCCTCAGTTCCATTTTATGGGCGACTAGTTATTTAAGTACGCTTAACTTCAAGTAAGTAAATATCTTATCCATCGATTTTATAATATCTTTTAATAATACAAATATGAATTAAAATTAAGTAACATCCCAGTATATAAGAGGAGAAAATATCATATCATCATATTACGAAGAATCGACAATATACACTATAGAAAAATAACGGACAACCTTTATTTTATTCTTTGTTTCCAATAGTTTTATCAGCATGAATCAAATATTATGGAAGTTGAATTTGGATGGTTAGTTACTAAAGGGTAAAATAGGAATATCAAAAGTTATTTCACTTATAACCACCACAGCACCCCTGTGACATTATATAGTATAGATTAGTCAACCTACTTTTGAACAAAAAAATTTAATCAACTAATTTAGAGTTTATATCAAAAGATATTCGTTTTTTTATTTGACATTTTGTAATTTTGATGGTCAATTGCGTTAAACTAGACCTCCAATCCACTTTATCTGTCGTCAATTTTTCAAATTAAATTTTGATCAATTATTAATTATTCTAAAATTATAAAATTTATATAATTGATTTCGTTTTAAAATACTTTCATAATATTAATTTTTTTAAAATTTAATAATATAATTAAGGATTAATTGAACTTCAAAGATTTATATGGATATGTGAGAAAGTCAATTAAAATGGATTGGAGGGAGTATATTAAAAAATTATAAGAAAATAATATTATGAAACTATTTTCAAAGATGAATCTAATGTTATAAATTGTATATTTATTAGAGTAATGAATTATTAGTAATTAGTCGTCAAAGCTTCACCTCGATATACGAAAACAAAAACGTCAATAGAAAAACCGGAGGGAGTATATATAATTAGATACTATACATTTCAATGTTAGATATTATAAATGTTTAAATAAGATTAATTTATTATCAAAATTGAATAATTTTAATTAATTAGTCAAATCTTTGTAGTATTGTCTTTTATTTTTTTTAATTCTGAGTTTCTTTTTTGGCTTTCAACTGTAGTGAGGCAGGGCAGGCAAAAACGGCTTTTGTAACGTTCAAAGATGCAAAGGCGCTTGAAATTGCTTTGTTGTTATCGGTACATTTTATCCCCCTCTTCTTAATTTGTTATGCTCTAAGGCCACGTTTGGTTTGATGGGAGGAAAGTGGAGGCGATGAAAATTTTCAACTTCCGCGAACCATGTATTTATGTAGTTATAAATTTGGGATAGATTGTTAATGGATACTTTACTTCCCTAAATACTAACACTGAGAATATGTTGTCATCGCCATACTTGATGGTTTGGTCAATGGTGGGAACTTGTTATGAATGAAACTCAAAGATGTCTGCTCGGAATATGAACTTTATTCTCAATTAGCAATGTAGTTTTCCAACGAGGCTTAACATGGTCTGTTAAAACTGTCGCCCATAAGGAATAGGTGATGGAACGTAAGTTATTTTGAATGAAAATGCTAGTCTAGTCCAGCGCAGTAATTATCCTGAAATGCTCCAGATAGATTTAAGTTTTGTCATACCATTATCTCATCACATGGATACCGTTTATCCCTTCACGTCTAGGGCTAGATCACCAGGCCACAACTTTGACAGTTTCACCATAGCTCAGTTCTAAGGTTGTTTTTTGCAAAAAGGATAACTAACAGGTTTGATGGATATTAAAAGTAATAGTGGATATATGGCATTCTGCCACTCCTTTCTCTTCAGGTTACATATATATTTTTTCTTAGCCCTAAACGGGGTACGTATCTGGGACAAGGTACGTGGATACGGATACGCATGTTTATGTGAATCCGCACAAGGAGAAAATGACAGTTTCTTTTAATTATTATTAATTTATTTTTATATATTTTTATATATTGTAATATTAATATTTTTATATTTTGTTGCTACTTTTATAATATTTATATCATTTTTTCACTAAAAATTGTCAATGAACTTTCCAATTTTCAACCATCTTATATTAAACATTAAATATTAATTATATATTTAATTTCCCATATCGTAAATCTAGTTGTAGATCTTATTGAAAATATCAATTTATATGTAGTACTAAAATTTAACTTAAACCCGAGTCGCCGAAATGCCGCCCATGGCTGTCCCCGGAGAGTTTCGTATCCTGCTTTAGATTGAAGTCCCTAAACGGTACGATAGTTAATTTGTAGTTTCCTGTGACTAATAATTTTTTGTCCATTGCTAATACTTCTACGAAACATAGGTTTAGACATTATTCAGCCGTCCTGTTATGCTAGTCATCCACAGTAGGTTTCAATGTGAGATTGACAAAATATAATGGGAATAATATATCATGTAAAAAGAATGGATCATGCAGCTGATGATCATGTGTATCGTGTTGTTTTATATCTACATGATTAGTAATTCTTATGCTTTAAATTTGAGAAACAAACTCTTCAAAGTAGTGAGAAGACTGGAAAATGTTAGCTTACTAATGACTCATCAATGAAGTGGAATGATATTGGTCTCACACTCTACTTTTGTAAATTGAATCTCTCTATTCTGATTATGAATCACTTTCTGTCTGCACTAGTTCGTCTTCAATTATTATCCTTCAGATGTGAAATTGAGTTGCGCATTGTTTTTCCTGACTTGTGAGTGCTTTAGTTATACTACTTCTGCTATGCTTTTGCAGGGAGCAACTATAGTTGACCAAAATGTCATTATTACTCCGGCTGAAAACTATGAACCGCAGTCTGTTATTCAGGTCCTTATTCAACTCTATTTCTGGTGTTGGGGTGGGCATTTCGGCAGAATGAGAATTCAATATCTAAGTTGAACGCGCACGTTTTGCTTATTATTGTCAGGGTGTTTAATTGTTAATTTCTGTTTTTGGGTTTGCTAGTTCTTGTATTTGCATTAATATGGACTCCTTCCATCTCAATCGGTTTGGGATGTTCTACTTTGCGACTTCGGCCATAATTTAAAGGGAAAATCAAATTGCTATCACTGTCCTTATTTTCCCTTTATTCCATTCCCTCACACCGAATCAGATCTAGAATTTGTTATGGTATTTCTAAAACTCAAAACATCCTTATGTTGAGATGTCACATCCCACATCGAATGTCGGTGTGCACTCGGGTCAATATATAAGATCTTGGGCTACTCCCTTTATGGCCAATTGGTTTTAGAGTGGAACCTCATAGACTCTTAACACCTAATGATAAAATGATTGAGGGAGTATGCAATAATATTAACAAGAAGCAAGGATAGTTGATAATCACAAGCACATGGGGGAGGGTTGCACTATGATTTTTTATTGTTTGCACAATGACTTTTTTAATTGTAAAGTGCATGAAATTTTTAGACTTGTCTTCTTGTATCTGTGTTGATGTAGTAGATTGTACTTCCAGGAAGAAAGGATAGCTGAGAATCATGAGAACATGGCTTTAGAAAATACATCTTCAGCTGCAGAGGTATTATATTATATGAATCTGCAATTCCACATTTGTCTTTTCTTAATGCTGAACCCCACTTTTATATTTGTATGTGAAAAAGTTGGTCATGCTGTCATCTAGCTGTTGATTTTTTTCCTTCTACCAACTGAGAAACATGAACTTATATCCAAGTGAATCTTCAGCAACATAGTTAACCGGGACAATCGATTCAGTGAGAGATGCATTTACCTACAACCTATTTCCCTCAATTTATGTTAAATGCCAGAAATCAAAATTGTCAAAACTCATAAGGAGCAGATACTAGCTGCCAATGTATTATCCATTTTATCTTAATTGTAACATGCTCTGTACTTGTGTCTGTCAGCTCAAATCTAGCCCTTCAGGTAATGGAAGAGTGTATGTCACTAAAGCACAAGACGTTGTATCTACTATGTTCGCAAAGGGTTCAGCCATTAGACAGGATGCTGTGAATAAGGCGAAAGCATTTGACGAAAAACATCAGTTCAGGGCTAACGCGTCAGCTAAAGTTGTATCCTTTGACAGGAAGGTTGGCCTGACAGAAAAGCTAACAGTGGGGATGTCAGTAGTAAATGAGAAAGTCAAGTCCGTTGACCAGAAGTTTCAAGTGTCGGATAAGACAATGGCTGCAATATTGGCGGCAGAAAGAAAACTAAATGACACTGGATCTGCTGTCAAGTCGAGCAGGTACATCAGAGTACATACTTTTTTTGTATCTGCCTTCCATTGGACATGCCAATTGTTATTACATTATTTTTTTTTTCCAAATATGCAGCAGTTGATCTGGAGAATTATTGAAATAATTATCCTCCATTTAGTCCCTTGCAAACTTCTTGAATAAAAAAAATACAAATAATAAAATTCTTGTAATCTCCCTGAAAAGCGTCTCTAGCCCGGCACTGCACAAATATGATCCACATATATATCATATGTATGCGTTGTCTTCAATTTTGTTTGGTGGAGATTATTTGAATATGATTTGACCTCGATATCCCATATCTTTGTTTTTGATTTTTTCCTTCAATCTTAATTGGTCAACCTAAGGCTGTAAAAATGGTTGGTCGGGCTTATTGTGAAACTCCTTGTTATGTAAATTCAAATTCATTTCATAAAGCTTAACTAAAAGGATAAGCTGAAAGGTGTCAAAATCAGTTGTTCGTTGAACTGTAAAGAAACTTGTATTTCTAGTATGGAAGGATAGATTTTTCGCCTCAGTTGTTGATGGACATGAGGGTGTAGTTCGGCAGAATTTAGGTGGACAATGATTTGTTTGAACTTAGCGATAATCTGGTATTACAGACACGCAATCAAGGTTTTCATCATTGGACATTTGAATCTAGGATAGAAATTGTATGATAGATGTTGTCATAAGAATCGGATTGAAGTTCCAGGGTTGTTACATTTTAATATCCAATTTTTCCATATTGACTGCTTGTCCTGTACTCTGAAAAATTACGTAGCTTCGTCAGTACTTTTTGTGTCTGTTACATTGTTCATATTCTCAGATGGTATAATTGTCTAAAAAGTGATGCACTTACACTTGCCTGAACTGATCAGATACGTCACTGCTGGAGCATCATGGCTGAATGGTGCTTTCACTAAAGTGGCAAAGGCTGGACAGGTAGCTAGTAGCAAGACTAAAGAGAAATGGAATGTGGCCGTGTCGAATCTAACAGCTAAGGTTTGTTCACTTAATTTTATGCAAAAGTATTCCCTTAAAAATTTATGGGGTATAGTATAACTAGCAGCAACTTATTTTTCTTCATTTTGGGTATCAATGCTAACATTTATTCTTTTTCGTTATTGGAGTGTCTTTATGTCTTCATAGAAAACTTAATCTTACTGTACTTTCGGCAAATTCATTAGCCAGCCCACTGTCTTCCTTTTGGCCTACACACTATTTTTTCGGCACTCTCATCTTGTCAACTGCTTTAGATCTGCTTACACCTTTTGGCATTGATTTTTGGATACTGTTTTAAGAGTCTTGGAAACATAGACCTCAGACTTTGCACTTAGTTGTTTTGGTGATCTTGGAAACAGAATCTTCAAGTTTCCACATTTTTCAAAAATTCTATCATATTCAGAATAGAAGTCATTCATGATCTACGATAGTATGATGCATTCCAACAATCTTGCCTCAGTTGTTTAAAGAACTCCTAATATATACTGGAATGAAAAAGAGGACAGACTATGCAGTTGTTCGGTTAAGGTTTTCTCAAAGAACTTTTTGGTAACCCAACACAAATAAAACGTGGATTTGGAGAGGGGGGGGGTTGTTGTTTCGTGATTATTTAAGCTAATGGAAGAAGTTGAAGTAAACACCCTCTACAAGTCTTTTCTTTTCGTGTCTCTTTTCTTATCCCATTTCAGATTTTAGCTTTGATATTTGTACTCCCTGTTAATCATCTATCTATACATTCTTCGCACGATTGTAGGATCCGATAGCTGCATGATCTATCTTTGTTGGAGTGGTCTGAATTCTTAAAGTGATTCTTCTAATGCTGAATGAGGCAAGACATTCATCTGGAGTTGAAGAAGTGTATCAATACCCTATTTTTGAGTAAATGTAGTTTTTACATTAAATTGAAATTCATTCAATAGTTTATCCTCCCTCCACCCCACTTCTTTCCTGTTTCTCTTCCTGTAATTACTTCTTAGTTTGTATTGCATGCGGAGGCGGTGTACTAATTACCCTATTATTATTTGATTCACTGTGTTGCTTTGGTTTTTGGTTACACAGAAAATGACTTGTTTGGCATTATAAAAAAAAAGGTCAACCCTTTCTATTTGTGATGGTCGTTACACCAGGATGGTCTTTGCTTTAAGTTGATTCCTTTTTCCTTTAACGTTAAACAAGATAACAAGAATATTGTCTTTTCCATCCCTCAGCAGTTACCCTATGTTTGGATCACTCGTGGGTTGAAAAAGGAAAAGGGAAGGTATCCTTTGTGAGGACTCACGATCTTATGTAACACTTGTATGCGATACTCTCTGTTATATTTTTATTTAATCTTTATTTTTTAAATTTTTTAAGCACACCACCTTAATTAATCATCTTTCTAATATTAATTCCTTTTAAATTCAATTCAAAATATTTGTCAATATTGTTTTTAAAGATAAAATTTTATATTTTTCATATTTTAATAAGCTAAAACTATTAATGGTCAACAAATATATGTTTCAAAATATAACAATTGTTTGAATTATATGCGAGATATAGGCTAATTGGCCGCTTGTCTCTATCATATCTCACAAGTTGTTTCTCAATTTTTGGCATCTGGCCGATATGCCCTGAACTTCTACTCGCTGTGACGCTCTAAACTTCTTAATTTTGTTAGACCCCCTCAATTGCTTTTTTCATATTTGAAATCCCAAAAATCAATAAAAAGTACTTCTCTCTTATTGTTATGCTGCCTAATACACTTCAGTGAATAACCGAGGTAAAATTGGTAAATCACACTTTTGGAGAGAACTATACCATTAAAAGGCTTCCATCTCAGCTTTTGTTAGGCCTCCCCAAATTAGTCAAAACTTAAATTGGTTAAATGTTTCATCTTAGAAAGTGATGTAGCTTCAACAACTATAATGGCCCCTACATGAGTAAAGAGTTTGATATTGCGTCGATGGGCATTTACTTTTCCACCGTATTTCACCAGAAGAACTGAAAGAAGCGTTTAAAAGTAGATCGTCTGGTGGATGTAAATTCGACATTAGATTTAACTTGTTCCTCTGTCAACCATAGGTGAGAAGTTGCGTATGCTGGAAATGGAGGGTTTTATTTTTGGGTTTGTTGTTATTGGTGTGTTTTGTTTGGGAATTGTTGTGTTTTTAATGTTTTGCCCTGATAAGGTCGAGGATTTAATTTTGCAATTGCAATTGTGGTCATAGCTAATTCCAACCCTATATAAATTTGTTGCTAATTTAGCCAATTGTGGTAGAGTAGATGTAAGTATGTGTGATTAAAATCTTGCGGCTTTAGTTTGTTAAGAAGGAATTAGCAACTCCGCATTTTTGCACCGTGGTAATGAATGGAATTGTGCTGCATATATAATGGTCTTTATTGTTGTCTTACCTCAAGTTGACCTTAAAGAGTAAAAATTCTGAATCCTATATTTTATTTTTCCACCAAGATGCAAGATGTCTAAATTACTGGCATTGTACAATGTAATTTAGCCGAAAGTAAAGACAAATAATAGTTGTATGAAAAGACACAATATTCCTTTAATTGGTGGCATGAAATAGACATAAATACTCACCAACTACAAAACAAAAGCTTTCCCACTGGTCAATTGTTTGCACAATCAAAAAACATAAAGTTTCAGCAACCATAAACCTATGGCATCCTAAGTCTATTACATTTCAGTTCTCAAAAAAAGGTCCAGAGACTTGGTCAAATAAAATAAAATAAACATCCACAAATCAGATCTACTCTTCTACTCTAGTAAATCATGTTTTCCTTTTCTTTCTTTGTGTTGTTGGCAAATTAGCTTCATCCTCTTCAGCTTGTGGTAGTACATGGTGCAGATGGAATGGCCGAATTGCTAGTTTCCCTTTGCTCCCTCCTGATGATGTGCAAAATAATTTCCTTTAGAAGCAGAGATAGTAGATAGCAATACGTAACTGAACCGA